>JARJDV010001440.1:0-70311 GCA_030264675.1 Anaulacaspis nigra | reverse complement strand
AACTGACGTTTATGGCCGTTTTTAAGTTTCCTATGGAGTACTAATCTTGGTCCACCAGATATATTTCTACATTTTTGACAACCATAAGCAGTCTTGCAAAATCCCTCTGAGCAATCTGTACGGCATTCAGCGGCGGCGACTCGCGATTGTGATGGTCATCATGTCCTAGACCGCTGCAAGTCTCACAGCTCATGTGGCATCGAAGACAAGGACCTCAGTCGCTGAAGAAACTACGCACGCACATTGAGCGATATTCGCCTAAATGTTTGCAGACCGATAACACACTTGGTGTAAGTGTTACTTTAGATAAGCATTCGGCGCACATATGTACCCGGAGCTCATTTATCCAGCGTCCTTCCTTGCAGAATCGGTTGTTTCCCCATGAAACATCCCCCTAAGACCCTTCCCTAGGATGCAATTCTCGAGACACCCAAATCACATCTGCTAGGCAGTGGAGTGTTGTTGGGTTAACAAATTTGATCCTGGACTTATAGTATCTAATTGATTTAGATTTAAAATTTTAAATTGAGTAGCCGTTCTAGAGCGTAACCTGAATCGCCCAAACCAATCTAAATCACTAGCTATTGCTACGACCAAATCAAGTGGATTATCTTTTTATATTCTCTCGAATTAAAGTAAATGAACAGTTTATTGCATTCAATAGGAGGATTTGAAACCTTTAAACAGTATATGTATGCAACCAATGTTACCGTGTGCGCACATGTAGTCAGTGTGTCGCGGTCTTGTATTCCGTGATTTCTACCAGCAATAGTATTATTGTGGATCTTTGAAATTTGATTACAAATTACAATGAGTTTTAACGGATTTAAAGCAGTAATTCTTGAGGGAGATACAGTCATTCTTTATGTTTCATTTAACCAGATGCACCCTCTAAAAGTAGTGAAAAAGGTGGTTAACAAAAAAGGACATTTGATTGATAATGTTTTCCAAACACCCTATGGACCAGTGCGCTGTGAAGACCTTATTGGGAAAGAGTATGGATCAAAGTTAATATTATCTAAAGGACATGTCCATGTATTTCAACCCACTCCTGAATTATGGACATTGACATTACCACATCGCACACAAATTATTTATACTCCTGATATTAGTATGATTATACTTCAACTTGAATTACAACCAGGCAGTATTGTAATAGAAAGTGGCACAGGAAGTGCATCACTATCACATGCACTAATCAGGGCTATAAAGCCCATAGGGCACCTCTACACATTTGACTTTCATGAAGAACGGACCAAAACTGCCCAACTGGAGTTTACTGAGCATGGATTTGGAGAGTATGTGACAGTAGCACATCAAGATGTTTGTGCCAATGGTTTTGGTGAGGACCTTAATAGTAAAGCTGATGCAATATTTCTGGACTTGCCCCATCCTTGGTTGGCAATTAATCATGCAATTAAAAGTCTAAAAGAGGAAGGTGGAAGGCTTTGTTCATTTTCACCATGCATAGAACAAGTGCAAAAGAGCTGTGTGACATTATCTAAGTTGGGGTTTGTTGAAATTGAAACAATGGAAGTGCTTCAAACTCAATTCACAGTACAAAACAAAAATATGACTTCTTTAAACTTTGATTTTCTCAAAATGGAAAAAGGAAATGAAGACAGTAAAATGGAAAAGCAAAGTATTAAAGTATTAACTGCTACTCCTCCAAACACCGCGCCGGGTCACACAGGGTATTTAACATTTGCTACATATCCTCCATTGTGGGGTAGAAATTTTAATGTTAATATTGATGATTGTGAATAAACGAGAAACATTATCTTAATTTTGTTGGTTTGGTTGCATATCTACCTGTCACATAAAATTCTCAAGTAAACACATGGTTTTGGAAAGGTTAGCTACCAATCCCTAACAATTGTGTTTACACGTGTTTGAAAGTGTTTATGTCTTCAAAGTTCTATAGAATTATCAATGATGACGAAAGGCAGCAAAGTATTTGTTCCTACACGGAATCTTGGCTACGTTAGTAATCATATTCCGTTGCAAGTGCGGTATATCAAGAGCCGAAAAGAAAACTTGATTGTAACATGCGTAGGAAAGTCGTTTCATACTTATGGAATAAGCCATTTCAGTCTACTAAGTGTAAGTGGTTTGCATTCTTCTGATATTAATGCCATGATATCGGATGCATTTCATGTTTATACCGCATGTGAATGTAATATCTATGCGTGGAGACGTGGAACTGAGTTGAAGCATACATATCGGGGGCATACAGCAAAAGTTTTCCTACTACTACCCTTTGGTGTACATCTCATCAGTATAGATGAAGAAGGCGCTTTAAAAGTTTGGGACATTAAGACTGAATCGGTCTATTTAGACTTGCAATTTAAAAATAAATCTTTCCAAATAACAACGGCACTTCATCCCAACACCTACATTAATAAAATACTACTTGGCAGTGAGCAAGGTAGCTTACAATTGTGGAATATTGGAAGTGCAAAGCTAATCTATACATTCCAAGGATGGAATTCTTCAGTTACTTGCTTAGAACAAGCACCTGCATTAGATGTAGCTGCTGTGGGCCTTGGAAATGGAAAAATCATGCTTCACAATTTAAAGTTTGATGAAACAATTATGGAATTTCAACAGGATTGGGGCGCTGTTACATCAATATCTTTTCGCTCTGATGGTTTCCCTATAATGGCGACAGGCAGTGGGCCTGGACATATTGTATTTTGGAATTTAGAAGAGAGGAAAGTCACTTCTCAAATAGTTTCAGCACATTACAGTGCTGTTACTGGTTTGGTATGTCTGCCAAGTGAACCACTAATGGTTACTTCATCTGCCGACAATACATTGAAATTGTGGATATTTGACATGACTGATGGGGGTGCCCGTTTGCTACGCATTAGAGAAGGGCATTCATCATCACCAACTAGTATAAAATTCCATGGCGCAAATGGTCATAATATTCTATCAGCTGCAAGTGATAGCACATTGAGAATATTTAATACTCTAACTGAACAATTTAATAAAAGTCTTGGAAGAGCTTCCTATAACCGAAAGGCATCTAAAAAGCGCGGAAGATTGGCTGACGATCCTTTAATTATGCCACCTATTATTCAATTCACTTCAGAGACAACCAGGGAAAAAGAATGGGACAATATTGCCTGCTTGCATTCAGGAATTCCAATGGTGACAACCTGGTCTTACGATAAATTGAAAATGGGGGATTTGAAACTTCTTCCTGATCGATTATTCAAAAAGAATAGATCAACCGATGATGATAGTGTGGCGACAAGTTTATGCCTAACTCATTGCGGAAATTTTGTTCTAATCGGCTATAGCAGTGGTCACGTAGACAGGTAGCGTATTTTTAGCGCAAAATAGATAAAGAAAACTAATCGACCTTTTTTTTTTGTAGATTTAACATTCAATCCGGTATTTGGCGCGAGTCCTACGGTCATCCAAAAGCTCACAATACTGGAATACGAGGTATTGCATCCGATGGCTTAAATGAAATTGTCGTCAGTGGTAGCAATAACTGTATCAAGTTCTGGAAATTTAAAACAAAAGGTAAGTCAACACGACATCCAAATGAATAAAAAATATATTATTGTTTACTATAGGCCAAGCGGACCCTGTGACCACGCTTATTGTTGAAGAATCAATACAATTCTTCCGTGCGCATCGTGACAGTTCAATGATTGCGCTTGCACTTGAAGATTTCACAATAAATATCCTTGATCTGGATACGCGCACAATTATTCGAAAGTTTGCTGGACATGATGCACCCCTAACAGATATTACTTACAGTCCGGATGCCCGTTGGCTGGTCACATCTGCAATGGATTGCATTATCCGCACTTGGGATATTCCATCCGCTCAATTAATTGATCAATTCCGCACGGAAACCGCATGTACTTCGATGGACTTTTCGCCAAGCGGTGACACGCTCATTACAGCTCACATCGACTACCTCGGAATTTATTTGTGGACGAATCGCACACTCTATCAGCGAGTTTCACTGAAGGCTCAAGATATCACCGACGAGCCGGAAGCCGTTGAACTGCCACAAATTGGGCAACTTGATGTAAATGTCGAGTATAACGACGAAGACGTTGAAGAATTTAAATCGCCAGAGCAAATAAGTGAAGAGCTTGTGACACTTTCTGGCTTAGCTACTTCACGCTGGGCAAATCTATTAAACATCGACGTGATTCGCAACAAGAACAAACCAAAGGCACCACCTAAAGTGCCCAAAGCAGCACCGTTCTTCTTGCCCACAGTGCCAGCACTAAATATTCAGTTTGCTCTCGAGCAAAACAACGACAGTCAAGCGCAAAGCAAATTATTATTACCGAATAATTTCGTCAATCTGACAGCATTCGGTCAGGCGCTTCAAAGCGCTAATTCAAATAACGACTACGACGAACTAGTTGAGCGATTAAAATCATTTGGACCGTCTATGATCGATCACGAAATCCAGTTGCTGAGTCCTCAAGAAGGCGGCAGTGTAGCTATTATGTTAAGTTTCTTAAAGTGTATCGAATATATGCTTAAATCAAATCGTAACTTTGAATTGGCGCAAGGATACTTGGCCGTATTTTTAAAAGCCCACGGTGTCGGAATTGCCAATGAACCAGCCCTCCGCAAATTCATGCCAAATATTCAAAGCTGCGTTAGTGTTGCGTGGGATAGATTACAAGAGAAATTAATGTATAATATGTGTGTTGTTGAACATATTAAAAGTCTTATTTAAACAATTATGTTGTTTCATTATTCTTCAAGATACTTTCTCCAATTTCTCGTTTACCTTGATTTGAAGAATCCACATTTATCGTGTCAAATCAAAATAACCATGACCGCAATTAATGAACAGCAAAAATTTATTAGCGATGATGAACCACCAAATCAATCTGAACAAGGTCATGTTGACTCGGTAACAATTTGAAATTCAATGATTTATTATCTACAAAGTTCCTCCAGGTAGTGATGACACTCACTCACGTTAGGAGAGCAATCTGTAGCATCTGTATCTGTTAGATAGGCATTAATGTCTCGCATTGGATAAAATCAGGAAAACAATCTGTTGCTCTATGAAACAACCAACCACATTTCATAAATGTTGTGACCACGCGATATATAATTTTGTCTTATGGTTATTCATATAAAAAAATTATTTCATCTATCTGGAGATAACGATATCGCTGCTGATTTGTTTGTTGATGCCTATTTTGCAACAGTGTTTGGATTATTTTCCATGTCACAAAATACTGTTTCGCGGTCAAAGCTAAAATGCGGCTGCCGCCTCTGTCGTATCCATGGGCTGATCAGAGCCACCTTCGGTCTTCTTTTTCTTCTTTTTGCCCGCTTTGGGGTTCGCCGAACTGTTCAAGAGCGATTTCAGCTCGGGGTCGGTGACAGAATGCGACGATTGATAAAGTTCAGATTCGAACGGCAAGCCAGTGATTCGATGAGGTCCATTGGGCATCAGTAGTGCGGTGAATTTAAAGTGCGCAACGATTTCGCCTGTAAATAAACAGTACCTCCATGAAAAACAAAACAGCATGATTTGAAAACACGTAACGCGTAGACTTGGTCAAAGAGCGATCAGTCAATATTATTCTTCATTACGTTTCAGTAAAATCAATTAGAGAAATTTTCACCATCATGTCAAGCAAACTATCAGAAAGTACATGGGCAAAAGGTAGATAACTTACCGGGTTTTTCGTAGAGAACTTGAAAGGGTTCAATTAGCTTGTGATTAACGCATTCGACGACACCCATTTTCGCTTTTGTCTCGGCGCTGAAGCTTCGCAAATTAAAGGGCATCACGCCGTGTTTCGTCCGCACCTCGCTGTAGAAGTTGCGAGATGCCTTCAACTTCAGCTGGTAAATTTCGTCTGTCTTTTTGTAGATCGAGACGCGCGTGTCCGCCTCCTTGCCAACGCCTTCTCCGGTGCTCACAAGAACATCCATCGCATACACCTCATACCTGTCGAATTCGAATTTTTCATGTTCCTTCCTCTGCGCATCATTCGGATTTTGAATAATCGTCTTTTCGCCATCAATTTTAAACTGCTTCAATTGATGACTAAGCATACCTTCAACTGGCTTACATTTGTACGATTCGGCAACTTTCTGTACGGCATCGGTGATGGCGTACGTTTCGTTACCAGCTTTAAGCAGCCGCAATGCCGCCTGCGATGCATTGTGCGCCGCCAAAATAACGTCTGCCTTTCGTCCGGCGACCTTATTGTCGCTCGACGATCCAATGACGATCGTGTGCGCAACCACCGCAATGAAGCCGTCAACGTGCGCACCCAAATCACTGCAACAGCATCATTCATTCAGTCATTCATACGCAAATAGCCCACAGTAAACTGTGTATGTGTGGGGGCGGACATACACTTTGGCGACGTCTTCGTCCTTCAGCGTATAGTCAGTATCACTAGGCACAGGTGAGAAATGGCAGATGCAGTTGTTCACTGAGACACATGTTGGGAATGCAATGCCCTTCTTGAGCTCCTTCTCCTTTTTGAATACTTTACCAGTCTCCTCCAACAAAAGATTGTCACCAAATTCGCAAATCTCGCGCACCGACGCACCCGCCACGCATTTATCCAATACTTGTTTCAATACGCCTGCAACCAGAAAACACCCGATTATTAGCGATGGTCGCCAAGCTGCCACTAAATTGGCGGCAGCACGTGGAAACACGTGCTCTACAACATGATACAACATATACATACGGCAGTAAAACGATCGATGAAATGATCACCACCGATCCCTACGATCATTCCAAACAGGAAGCGGGCGTTTATTTCCCCGGCTACACCGCATTGTGCAATAAAACGACCATATGGGTCGTGCAACGATACAACACCGGTACAGTGAGCAATTTCAGACGAGGTTCATGCAACCCAGGAAAGACACCAATGAATATAAGTTTAACTCACGATTTACGATCTCCCCAGCCATTTTATACTTGGTAACCACCAAGTCCTCGGCGATGGTTTTTTCGACCACATCTTTATCGTCCGCCATGTCGAACAGCTTCTAAACGTGTTTCGGCGTGCGTGTGGTGCGCGCTTCATAGTCACGTGACCTGGCTGTGACAGGGGACGTAAAACGGAAGCGAGCGACCAACTTACAAGGGAGCGGCAAATTTAAAAACTCGCGCCAGTTATGGCGCCAAGCGAAATAAAACTAAGCAAGTACGTGTATGAAGAGAGTAGCTATATAATAATAATATATGAAAGAGAGGAAAACGAAGAAATTATCAATCATTATTTTCTATATAAATATCGGTATTCAAATATTTCAGCCTAAATACTACTGTTGTGGGCGACGTTATATCTGCTACCATTAATTCGGCATTATTTGCAAGGCCAAGATCGATTAGGGTTTTGCCCAAGTTTTCTTTGGTGTGTTCCTCAATACTTTTGATTCCAGACATGTAGAGAGTGCGATTTTTGCCCGAGATGCTTGTGGTTAGCGCAGGATTTTTCATTTGATATGATGAGCTTTCCTGAAGCATATGTATCAAATCTTTCAGCTTCATTTTGTTCGGATCGTTAATTTCGAGTACTTGCGGCACGTTCGAGCAGACAAGGCAATTTTCTTTGCGTTCTGCCTCATAGGTATATGTGTAAATACCATCTACATCATTGAAGACCATGTAGTTATTCATCGGTACATAACAACTGGTCGCAATTTTAAACACTTCAGTCGTGCACACAGCTGCAATCACTGCATTCGTTGAAGCAACCGCTGGAATAATATTTTTAACAACCCCTTGCACCAGACGATAAGTCAATCCAGGTATATTAAACTGGTTTGCTCGCTCTTGAGACTTTTCATAGATCCATGTGATATGTTGTGGATCATCTCCATCAATGGCAACGCCATAAGGATTTTCTTTTGGCCATTGAATCATTTTCACAAATTCAATGCAATGCTCTGGAAGACGTGGAGTATTCGCAATGGTGCAAAGAGGATAATTTATTTGTGGTGGATATAAATCTAGTGTGCATTCTACACATGCTGATATCCCAGGTAGAATTACTTTAACATTACCCTTAAAGCCCTCAGTACCACCATCAATCATGGGTATAATACTTGACTGGTCCAAAACGCCATCTTCATAGGCTAGCATTGATACCAGCATTCCATTGATCCAACGTCTGGCCACAATTGAGTCAAGGCCACAAACAATTATATGAAATTGCTTATAAAAAGACTCATCATAATCTTGAATCTTACAGAAATGGGGCTCTACTTGGCAGCCTTGTACTCTATTATTTATAAAGGCAGCAGCAACTTGAGCTTTGGATTTACCAATATCCTTTGGCCTGAACAAGAATTGTCTATTTAAATTGGATAATTCTATTGTATCCATATCAATAACATGAATATCCTTAAAGCCCATCAGTGCCAAGTCTTTAAGCAACTCACAACCCAAACCTCCAGCACCAATTACCAGGATTTTACAATTATTTGATATGAAATCAAGAATGTCTGGCGATGGCGCAAAATCTGGATGACTAAATGGCCCGGGGCGTTCCAACACTTTGCGCAAGTGGCCCCATTGTTTCTTTTGACTCATAATGCCGGCGAATTCAAATCACTAAAATTACAGAACCACATCAAACCTAACCTACTATCGCCGTCTAACCAACGGCAGGGTTTGTTTACATTCGTTCAAGAGGGCATTTATTGCAGATGAGCAATGGAAAAAGCAAATACTCACATAATTAGCCTCAAATATTAATTAAGCGTAAAATTCACCAACATAATCTTGCAAACTGGCCGGAGCGAAATAAAGTTGTGACATATGACACAAACTATATGTATTCTGATGTATTCCAAGGGAATCTTAGGCAACCGATTGCACGAGTAAGTCCATAGCATCACTCGCTGGGAACCGAGCATGTAACCTTGATGGCAGTCGATTAGAATTTGTGTTGGAGTGCGCTTCTTGCTGGCGGATAGAGCAAATTGTTTTGTTTGTTAGTATGCAAATACGCGCACCCGTTTAGTGTTTTGTTGCGTACGCAAAACGCGTTCCCTTAATGTGCGACTATGATTTGCGAGCCTGTTAATAGAGCGTTCGCAGTTAGCTCGCCAGTAGCGAAATCAGCTGAAAAGGGCCCAACAGGCGTTCTCAACGTTGATAATCGATCATGCACTAAACCTACCACAAGGGTAAGTGTCGTGGGGCTGCTTGCCACCGCACGCCTTGCTTATTTATTGCACTTTCTCAGCCAGTTACAATTTATCAATCTTCCAGATAGCAGATAAGAACCGCATTATAATTATACAATGCAGACAATGTGCTGCACTATGCAATTTCAGCTTTGGTGATCTATGGATGGATGCGTCTTTGTACGCATACAATTCTTCTTTCTCATGAGACGTGAAAAAGCGCGTGTTGTATCGAAATGCGGAGCAATAAAGACGCTTCTTTCCTTGTATACAAGACGTTTTGGAGTACCGCGAGCGCACGCCGTTAATTGGTGGCTTTATTTTCACGCCTTGCTGAATTTCGAATCCACGATTCGTGGCCAACCGACTTTACAGAATTTTATTCATCATGCGCGCACATCCGAGCGGAAGTGCCGGAGGAGCGCAAAACATTTGTAAATTTTTAGCGTTTTAAACTTACTTTGAACAGAGAACAGAGTACGCCCGCTAATGTATGCATAAATGTTCTCCGGACGAACAACTCGGCGCGCTTAATGACAAAAGCGCTCGCGTACACTCGAGTGCGTGCATTACTATTTTATTTCGTTGTAGTAATTTCTCCATTAAAACAAGTGAAAAGTACATGGAACGAACCTGTCCGTTCGCGGCGGCCTTTTTACGACCAAAGTATGTATGGATGCATCGCGAGAATGCCAAAGTGAAAACAAACGCGCCGCATTCTAATTGTTGCTGATAGTGGGGTGGTTGCCGCACGGACGGGTGGCGTGAAGAATTCCACTCGGCGCTATACGTAATTGGCGCGGCACGCAATAATTTCGCGGCGTCGCCGAGGCCTTTAATTATTATGATCTCGTCTTGAAAGCGAACGCTATCTATCAATTCGCGTAAGGCGCGCTGGTTTTGTTTTGTTTTCTTTAATTTAGTTTCATTTTGTTCAGTGCTAGTATTACGACCACATTTTGTGCTACTCTATTGTTATTATTTTTGGTTCTTTTCAGTTGTTGCCGTTGTGATTTGTTTACAAACGAGATATATTAATGCGAAGGCTAATGAAGCGTTTGATGAGTTAACTAATCGAGTAAAGCATAAGCGTTATTTATTGCCGAGATGACTAACTCACAGGTGAGTTGTTCAACTTATTTCGCCACTTGATATTTTAACTACTAATCAGTCGACTACTCTAATATTGGCATAAGGAATTGCTGTACTAACAAACTTATCCGCAAAATCTAACATGGTGTGTGCAATACTGCAATTAAAACACGGAATCGTACTCAGTGAATGAACTTGCGTGCGCGCACACACACAAAAAGTCGAGAAAGTGAAATGATTAAGAAATATGCACGCGATCAAATAATGAATCAATTACATAAATTAAATTATAATTACGTCACGCTCTCACTTAACTCAAATGCTTTTTTTCCTCATTCACTCCACTTGTTTGTACGCATGTTATTTTCGAACCAATTACTTTGCTGTGCAATAAAGCTAAACGCTTGTCGGCGGCGCTTTAATGACTTAATACGCAGGACGCATGTTATTCGTATAGGAATGGCAATTATTGGCGCATTTCTTCGAATTGCTACAATTCGTTGTCTTACAGTTATGGTTCCGCGGCGTACGCAGCTCCAAGTTTCGCCATGTGTACGGCGAGCCGGCGAAGCGCGAAAAATGCTACGAGAACATCCAAATCACGAAGAACGCACACGATTCGCAATTCTGTGCGGTTAATCCAAAGTTTGTCGCCATCGTGACGGAGGTGGCCGGTGGCGGCGCATTCGTCGTTCTGCCAATCGAATGTGTAAGTATTGTTTCAAGTCTGCACGCATCGCTTGACCCTAAACTAATATTGACTCTTTGCAGACTGGCCGATTGGATTTCAACGCAAGTCGTGTGACTGGGCATCGCGGTGCCGTCTTGGACATTAAATGGAATCCGTTCAACGATAACGTGATCGCCTCCTGCTCAGATGATTGCACAGTGAGTTGTGCTACGCATTAGAAATCGCGCGTGCAAATATTGCTAAACTCGTTTCGCTTTGCGCCTTTCCAGATTAAATTGTGGCACATTCCCGACGATGGTCTTGCGACGCACCTCACCGACTGGCTGGTGGAGTTGGTCGGGCACAAGCGGCGCGTTTCATACATCGAATGGCATCCGACCGCCGAGAATATTCTATTCAGCGCCGGTTTCGATCATTTGGTACGAACAATTGAGCAAGTCTTTGAGAGCGCATTCATTTGCATGCTTTCAGCACTCGTTCTAATTACGCCAATTTCTCTCGCGGTCTCGCATTGCAGGTGATTGTTTGGGATATCGAAAAGGGCAACGCGGTGAACATCATCGACTGCCACACGGATGTGATCTACTGCATGGCACTGAATCGCGATGGCAGTTTGTTGGCAACGACGTCCAAGGATAAAAAGTTGCGCATCATCGAGCCTCGCAGCGGGCTGGTTAAAGCCGTACGTGTTGAAATGTGCACTACATTGCATTTACATTTCGTAATCGCGACGACCGTATAATTACAATTGCAAAATGTATTTTAGGAAGGCGTTTGCCACACGGGCTCTAAGGCGAGCAAGGCGACGTTTCTGGGTACAACGGGACGCTTGCTCACGACGGGCTTTTCGCGACATTCCGATCGACAATATTCCATCTGGGATCAGAATGATCTCAGCCACGCGCTGACAACGGATACGATTGATAGCTCATCGGGCATTGTCTTTCCGTACTACGATCACGATACGAACATTGTCTATTTGGCCGGAAAGGGTGATGGCAACATACGATACTATGAAATCGTAAACGAGGCGCCGTACATCTTCTTTCTGAATCAATTCCTCTCGGGCAATCCGCAGCGAGGATTGGGCTTTATGCCAAAACGTGGCCTGCGTACGAGTAACTGCGAGGTGTTTCGCTTTTACAAATTGCATGCGACAAAGGGCGTATGCGAGCCGATTCATATGATTGTTCCACGCAAGAGCGATCAATTTCACGATGATCTCTATCCGGATACGGTATCCGCGAAACCGGCGCTCACCGCGCAAGAATGGATTAGCGGTCGAGACGCAATGCCCATATTGATGTCACTCAAAACCGGCGAAAACATCGAAGCTTACAAGCCACGTGTGTTCAAACCGCAATCGCCAAGCAGCGATCTGCCCCCGCCCTCGATTCCAGTCTCTCTGGACAATAACAAGAAAAAGTTTGCATTTCTCTCGATGGAAACCATACCCGACTATCGACCCAAAGACATGATCAACGAAAAGAGCCACAAGACTACAACGAACCAAAGCACCAAGTTCCATCAATTGCAACAAATGTTCGGAAATATGCACAACAATAACAAATCCCACCTGAACGTGGATATGCCGCTGATGAAACAAATGAACACGCTCGGCGATAATATAAATACGGAGAATGATGTGAGTTAACACTCTTAATTAGTAGTTGAGCAATCATCTTGACAATGTTACCAATGGATTTCTTTTGTTGCAGTTGAAACGTGCGTACTTGCAACAGAGCGAGGAACTACGACTGTTGAAGAAACAGTTGGCAAATAGTGAGATACGTGTCAAAGAGCTCGAGGACCAGATTCGTCGCTTACAGCAAAACTCATGAAATGCTTCCAATTGAGTAACTCAATAAGTAATTAATGCACACATTATATACAGACACAAATAACCAAACATAGCTTTAAAGCGTACGTAGCGTGTAGATTTTTAAAGCGGGACTATTGTAAGCTTTGTTACCAAATGTTAATGAATGTAATTCAATTTAGTTTTGAATAATTTTAGACGACAAGTTTTTAAGGTAATGGGTAATTTTATATGCTATCACAACATGAGAATGATGTGAACATTATTTATAAACAAGTTTTTTAAGTTTTCTTCTTGCATTGTTTGGTATTTAATAATCAAGCAGCATTTGTTTACTTTCTATGAGCACATGTTGCAAGGAATGCTATGCTTTAATAAACTAGTTGAAGCATTCAAGTAATTGCTGTTGTTCAAACCCATTCATTACCACTGCATAACTGGTTTTATCTAATCCATGTTTATGCATTGTAATTTTTGCTATAAATAAAACAACCAAGCTATTGCTGGTGTTTAAATATCTTTTATTGCAATTCTATTACAAACACTGTCAACCAGTGAGAATTCTACTTCAATGTCTGAGAGTTTATAAGCCTTTTGAATGTCTGCTGCCTGGCAAATGGTTTCCAATTCCTTGAGATCAACTACTTTACCAGCTATCTGGTTGAACACATCATTATCAAATGATACTGCAAGCACATGTGTGGTTGTTTCATTTGCCCCAAATTGCTTTAAACTGGTTATAATGTTTTTGGAAATTGATAAGTTGTATAATATTTCCGAGTAGAGTGTTTTTGTGATTAGTTTCTTGGACTTCATCGCCTTGTACGCTGCTACTTGCACCACAAATGTGGATGGTATGAGACGCGCATCAATTAAACAACAATCTAATTCACCGTCTTCTAATTGTTTGTGAAGTTCTTTGAAATTTTCCACATCGCTGTATAATTGAAAATGTATTTCTTTATTATCTATTGCTGTTGGTTCCGACATATCTACGAATTTAAGCCAAACTCTCTGAATGTAAACAAACCACTCTAGAACTTAACCACACATCTACGAACGCGTTGGAACGAGTTTGAATCATGTCAAGTCGTACCGCTGGAAGCGCTGCCTGAATGTTTTACAAATGAACTGAAATGTTCAAAAATATTCCACGAATATTAAAATTTACTGATTACTTAGTATTTTGTCTAATCAATACTTATTTGAATAAAGACGTATTTTTAAATGCCAGATTTTATGTTTAAACCGTAAAAATGTAGAATAGCTCGCATGATATCCAGTTTAACAATGTCTAGAAAATAAAATATACTTTATGAAATGCAATAAACATTGAAATTATTTTCATAGCTCTTCGCATTTTTATACTGATTACAACTAACTGTGTTTCTGATAATAATTAATTTTTTCATTGTGATAATGACACATACCCGGAATTTTAATTTTAATTCCAGAATAGTGCCAAGGTTTATGAACTTTGAAAACAAAAGCGAAAATGAACAAAGCAAATTCCTATAATTTTCTCGAGAAGAAATAATGGAGACGGAATTGAAAGAAACTGATATAATTAGGTTTTCACGTTCACTGTTCCAGTTTTGCTTGGTTGATTGGATTTGATTGAAAATTGGTTGAATTATTAACGAGCGCATGATTTCATTGCGTTGCGCGACCTTTGTTTAAGCTGCCAAAGGGGTTGCAAGACGAAACGTGGCTAGCCCACTGCATCAAACCGTTCGCAACCGCCGCTGCCGTCTAATGTGTGTCTGAGCCATGTGTTAAAGTTACTCCTTATGAGATCGAAATGTAATCAACACGAGTGTGTAATAAATGAGCTTTCAAAGATCAGTGAGACACCTGCACGTGCCAGAGACATTGATGATTTATAAGCAATTATTACCAACGCTGGGCACATTATGACTAGACCGAACACCGACTTATTAGTTTGTGCATGTCTATTGGTTTTAATAATAAAGTGTTCCATCGCAGAACATAAAAGTGAAGATGGGCATAAGCCAATGGCCATTTCGCAGCTGCAATCACCAAAATGCGCCTATTTGTGATAGACTACAATTTTCTGACAAGTTTGGTTCTTTTCATCCTTTTTTATACTCAACTTGGATCTGTGGATGCTGATAACAATTTCCCTTCATTGATCACAACGAATGCTACGTTGGGTAAGTACTTAGATTTGGTTCAAATACTATGATAATTGGAGCAACAACTTGTTGGTTGCTGTCTTAGGCAATTTCCTTGAAAAGGGAAATTGAAATCTGGGTGAAGGCGAATCATTACTAATGTATCACCCAATCGTAATACGGTGCAGTGATTCAATGCCACATAAAGCAATGACTTTTAATTATTCTAGCTGTTGTCATTGATCGAGAATACCTCGCAGAAGAATTCGACGGCATTCGGGAAGCAATCGAAAAGTATCTTGTCTATGCCAAGCGAGAAATTCTGAAGCATGGTGGTGTCAATGTTAATTTCTATACTTGGACCAGTATTAATGTGAAACGAGGTAAAATCTCGTCTATACAGATGATAAACTAAAAATCACAAATAATATGAAATTCTCCTGCAGATATCACAGCCGTTCTCAGTGTGGCTTCTTGTAAAGATACATGGGAATTATACAAAGTCACTTCGGCAGAGAATATTTTGCACATGGCAATATCTGAAGCAAATTGCCCACGAATGCCTGCTGATCTTGCTTTCACAGTACCCTTGTTAACAAATGGGGAGGAATTACCACAGATCGTCCTCGACCTTCGTACATCCAATATATTGAACAAGTGGAAGTCAGTGACGGTCCTGTATGATTCGACTCTAGAACGTGACTTGGTAACCAGAGTGATGACTGCTATGAGTAAAGAGTCAGAAGCACTGAAGAAAAACTCTGCGGTTTCTCTGATCAAAATTGATTCTACTGGTTCAACTACCGAAAGACGCAATGCAATCAAACATGTTCTTGAACACCTAAACATTGAAACTCTTGGTCCCTACTTTATGCCTATCGTTGGCAAAGATTCCATGGAACTAATGATGGACGTAGCCAAAAGCGTTGGATTAGTAACACCGATTACTCAATGGTTGTATATAATCGCAGATACAAATTCGACAAATGATAATATAAGTAGTGTAAAGCAGCTACTTTCTGATGGGGATAACATAGCCTTTGTTTACAATACAACTTCGGGGGGACAAAGCTGCTTGGTGCGATTCCATATTCGATACGAATTGTGCGAAAACTAAACTATTATGATTTCACAGAGCGGTCTTCAATGTCACGCTGAAGAGATATTAGAGGCGTTTGCCAAGGCGCTAGATTCCGCAATTGTCGCTGAGTACGAATTAGCCAGCCAAGTATCCGATGAAGAATGGGAAGCTATTCGACCGGCCAAGTCCGATAGGCGCAACTTACTACTCTCGAATGTTAAGGTCCGCCATATTGAAAATATATGTTAAATGCACGTACCTTTAATATCCTCTTTTTCTTGGAGCAGAGCCACCTGGTACAATTTGGATCCTGCGATAACTGCACGTCCTGGAGATTCCAAGCCAGCGAAACATGGGGTCGAGAGTTTTTTACAGCCACAAAGCAGTCAACAACTGAACAAATTATATCTGTTGGAACATGGCGGCCTGGGGATGGTGCGTCGATGACCGACGAATTATTTCCACACGTTGCCCATGGATTTCGGGGGCGTGCTATACCTTTAGTCACTTTCCACGTAAGCGTACTATACGATCAATTATACGATCGTAGGGGTGAACCGCACCCTTGATAAATTAAAATTAAGCAATAAATTCGCGACAAAAAAATGCTATAACAGTAATGGCGCCGCGTCACTAACCGAACAAGTGCATCTTGAGGTTACGATTGGTGCAGAGGGCACTTGCGTAGGTCAAGTTCAATTGTTTCCTAAAATCAACGCTAGGGATGCTGAATGTTTGTTGTGGCAATTAACAGCTGATTTTCTAATTGCGAGAAAATATTAATAAAAAAACTAGCAAAAAATTAATTGTCGTCACTTAGCGATTCACGCGTTGTAAACAGAAATAAATTATGGGTGGTGATTTGCATATAAACTCTCTTAACACGTTTCCGCTGCGTGGTATTTGACCGTTTCACCTTGCCTTCATGCTGGATAGAAACTAATCTAATTAACATAATATTCAAGAGAGTAAAAGTGGTCGTTAGCGCAGATGCTGACCTTTTATAATTCAAACGTGCATGTAACTGAATACAAAGTATCCAAAAATCACAAACAAAAAGACAACAAACAAATGTGTTTACTTGTTTATTTGCTTCTCAGAATCCTCCATGGCAGATCGTCAAACAACAAGAGAATGGTGAATACACATTTTCTGGGATCGTGTTTGACATCATTAACGTATTATCCAAGAGCCTCAACTTTACCTATAATATAGAAGTAATTAAGATCCAGGCTCGTACGAATACTTCCGCACTGTGGAATGCGAGTCTTGCAGTGAATGAAAACATTGAGATATCTGATGTAACTACGTATATTATACCTGATCGTGTCATACAATTAATCCAGAGTAAGCAGGCAGCGATGAGTGCAGCTGCATTTTCAATCACGGAGCATAGCAAAAATATGATTAACTTTACGAGGTCAATAAGCACACAGCCTTATACATTTCTCGTTGCACGTCCGAAGGAATTAGGTCGCGCATTATTATTCATGTCGCCCTTCAATAAAGATGTGAGCTAAAACAAGAAGAGTAACTAATAGAAAGCAATAATCTTTCATTGTTCTAGACGTGGTTTTGCTTAGGAGCGTGCGTAATTGCAATGGGGCCAATTCTTTTTTTCATTCATAAATTCAGTCCCGTTTATGCACACAAAGGAATTAATAACCTCGGAGGATTGAGTTCAATCGAAAACTGCATTTGGTTCATGTATGGTGCGCTCCTGCAGCAAGGAGGAATGCATTTGCCTTACGCTGACAGCGCAAGGATAGTAGTGGGCGCGTGGTGGTTGGTCGTACTTGTCGTGTCAACCACCTATTGCGGCAATTTAGTTGCCTTTCTAACTTTCCCGAAGATTGATAATCCAATTGCAACGTTGGATGACTTATTGGATCTATCCGAGACTGTTTCGTGGAGCTTAAGCCCAGGAAGTTTTATACAAGCGGAAATGAAACTCTCAAAGGAGCCCAAGTATCAGCAAATTTACACTGGCGCTAATGCACTTGATTTGAGTTCAACTAAAATGCTGCCTGCAATTCAAACTGGCCGACACGTGTTTATCGATTGGAAATTGCGCCTGCAATACGTCATGCGAAAAAACTATATCGCTACAGACAAATGCGATTTGGCTCTGGGTATTTGAAATTATGAGTTATTGATCACTCATCGCTCTGTAATTTAATTAAAAATTAAATCGTCTTTCAGGTACCGACGAATTCTTTGACGAACGTCTGGGAATGATTGTAGGGCAAGGATCCCCGTATCTTCCACGAATCAATGAAGAGTAAGTCATTGATTTTTCCTAGAAATTGTGAGTTATCTACGAGTTGTTCTAGAATAAAAAGACTCCACCAAAACGGACTGATTGATAAGTGGCTCAAGCAGTACATGCCGAAAAAGGATAAATGTTTCAAACTGCGCAATGTCGCCGAAGTAAATAATCACACTGTGAACATGGATGATATGCAGGGCAGTTTTTTCGTGCTCTTTTTCGGCTTCACCCTCGCGGCACTGTTAATCATCATTGAAAAACTTTGGTTCCGTTACGTTGTCAAAAGGAACACTCAAATAATTCAGCCGTATTCAACGTAAAGAAGCAAAACTATGTTTAATTAAATTGCATATATGAAATACAGGACGAAATGTCGTAAGCAACTAAGAGAAAGTTAGAACTGCTGGAAAAAACCCATCACAATATGTTGATTTGTATAATGTTGATATCATCCTCCCCCGAAATAATAAAAATTTGTTTAGCAATGATGCAAGCTGGCGAAATGCTCCTTGTTCTTAAACGTCGATCCCCATGCGCCGTATTTCGCGTCGGCGGCAGACTTTGCCTTCTCCTTTTCCATGCGCTGCAGAGCTTCATAGCCGGAGCGCTTCGCCGACGTCTTCTCCCAGGCGGCGGCGCCGTTCGTAACGGACGCGCGCGTTGCGTTGTAATCGAATGATGAAGTTCCTTGAACCATGTTGAATGTTGTATGTCTAGTGCGGACGAGTTTGACTAACAAAAAGTGCGGCCTAATCAACTACAAATTCCTAGATGCTAACGGAGCAAAGCGGCGGGCAAATGCAGCTAGGGAACGTGATGGATCTGCGTGAGAACTTGAAGTTCTAGCCGGTTGCCAGAGTTACCACGACGACTTCCTTTGCGAGTAGTCAGGTGCTTGTCCAATCTGTGCGCAAACATCGGTCGTAAGCGACACGCAAATCAAAACACAACAATCAAGAGCAATTACCGAATGACTGGAAGAAACTTCAAGCTGGGCTGATACACTGTGACTCTACTATTCATTGACACATACGAATTGTGTACACATTTAATAATATTTGCGTTGTATCGAACGAGCGTTGCGAATTGTCAGACGAGACTGTTTCGCACACCGCACCTGCTGACGCTTTTATAGGCTTACGGTGGAAAAAACGCGTCCAGCGAGTTGATCGGACGTCGTATGCTGGTCGCGCGGTCGTTGCGCATTCGTATGCAAAACTACCTGGAGTGGCGCACATGCGGCTCGTCGCATATGTGTCCAATTTGCATATTCTCATTTCTTACGAATTAATCAGATAAATGAACGCGCGCGCGCGAGCCAGCTATCACGTTCAATCGAAATGATCATCACATGGCTGAGTGCTTCAACTGCATTCATTGCCTGTTGCTACCAGTTGGTAACACACTTCCAATGACACTCTCATACGTCTTGGAACCGTCTAGACTTGCATGCATTCAATTAGCATCTATGCAAATCAAGTGCAGAAATATGCATCCCAACATTTCCACGACATACGCACTCTCAATGTAAATTACAATTCTCTGCTATCCGTCAACAGTCTCAAGTATTTTTGCCTACTTAATCTATTAATATTTATGTAATTGGCAAATACGACACGATGATGATGATGATGTCTGATATTGTTATTGCATCAGAAGGCCAGCATTAAAGACGTTTAATCCCAAACTCTGTTTTCTTGCCAAACAACAACAAAAAATCCTCTCGGAATTTTCCTTTGCAAAGATGCTACAAAGTATTTAAAGATCAGCTTCCAATTTGACAAATATAATTTTCCATATTTAGTAATTTTTTATAAATATATACAGACTGTAAGCAAAAACTGTACGATACAAACGTTCATAAATTCATCAATTTGGTTCCTTTTTTCTTCTTCCTCGTCATTTCAAGTTTTACAGCAATCCTCCTCTCATCACCGCAGATTCATGTCGGGGGCACTGTGCTCTTATCATTAAATAATTTCTTAGTATCCTTTGTCTGCTTTCTTTCGTTGGAAGAATACTGATAAAAACTTCAAAAATTCATGAAATGCGTGTACGCTGCTATTTCTTTGTTGGTACTTTGCTTGCCTTTCTTTGATTTCCAATTTGTTTGTTTGTTTGTTATTAGCGAATTTTGTGTTCTCGACTTGTAACATGTGTGTGTATGCCGTGCCTCGTTCAAACGTCTCTCAATTCACAACCAGCAAATGTTTAATTACCCTTCGTTCATGTTTTCGCTTAATTAACATGTCGCATGTAGAATAACGTAGTAGAAAAATGCATGTGGATGATCGAGTGACTAAATTCTATAGTGTTTTGGCTAAAAAGTAAAAATACAGAAAAAGAAACAGAGCTTAAATCAAACTATTTGCGAAGATTTCTAGCAACTGACCAGGTTGCAGTTTAATAAGTCTTATAACCCACTAAATAAAAAACATATTCCCATGAAAATTTTCGCACATCGACAATACGACAAGACACAGAAGCGCGCAGCGTCTTGCAACATGCGAGGGCGAAAAATTTAATAGTACTAAAAATTTATCACAAATATTTGGGAAACGCGTAGTGCAAAATATATTATATATATCATAGCAATGTATGATCTATTTCGATGAAGAACTACTCTATTCGATTTATGTGCATGCACCCAAGTCCTCCTGATGCAGTCTGTGGGTAAGCGAGGAGCATACCGGAAGACTCTTGTTTCTCGAAATAGTATGAATTTAAAATAATAAAAAAGTAATGCTTTCGATGAATCAGGCCGAAGAATAGCACACAAATGCGTTCGTGTGAACTGTGTGTGTGTATTTTATCATAGTAAATAGTGTATGTATTTTTTGTTTTCGCAGATTGATTTTAGTTGTCTTCTCTCTTATCACAGCATCTGCTGCGTGAAATGTAAATCGTTCGGGAGGCTTCTCCACATACATCGACGAGAAATCATATGACAATTTGAATTGTTTGCTAAATTGAAACTAGCATAGTCGTCGGCACAATTCTTATACCTATTTGATTTCACGAGCACCTTCTTGCGGACAGGACAATTGATACAGCAATTGCAGAAGGGTGCGCGTTGGTCGTCCAGTCATGCGATTCTTAGTGTAGTACGGAATCACCTTATCATCCGCCAGCATGCCGACGCCGGTCGTATCGAAATGCAGCCAATCGATGCAGTGCACGAATTGATTCAGAAAGGCGGCTGCCAGGCACGGATCACCTTTACCCTTGCCTTTGTTATCCACGTCCACCGATCGGAAATCGGTTACCTTCTTGTCAAAGTACTTCCACAATGGCATACGCCATACGCGATCGCCAGTTATCACGCTCGCTTTTCGTACCTGTGACCACATCGTCTGCGAGTTTGCAAACACGCCAGACGCGCCAAAACCAAGCGCCGAGCGAATTCCAGGTGTCAAACTCCCCACGTCAATGAGCAATCTTGGCTTGTAAGTCGCCTGCCCGAAAACGATGCAGTCTGCGAGCGTTAAGCGCCCCTCATTGTCCGTGTCTGTGATCATAATACTCTTGCCATTCATGCCCATTACAACATCGCCGCATTTCATCGCCATACCGCTCGGCATATTCTCGCAAAGCGCAATCACAGCGTTTATGTTAATTGGCAAACTAAGTGCGGCTACACAACGTAATGCTCCGACAATAGCAGCAGCACCAGTCATGTCGCCTCGGTACTTTGTCATTCCACGACATTTCTTGATACATAAGCCACCGCTATCAAACGTGATACCTTTGCCAATCATAAGAATAGGTTTCATATCTTGCGGGCCACCGCAGTATGAAATTTCCAGGAGTACTGGTGGTTCGCATGATCCACGAGCGACTGCCATGAACGCCATCATTTTGGCGTGTTCAATCCAATCTCTGTCATGTACCTCGACGCGGATACCGCATGGACACAGCTCGTTTACGCACTCTTGGGCGAAATGTAATGGAGTCATTAGATTCGCAGGTGTGTCAGAAAGTCGTCGAGCTAAATTCTGTGACTCTGCTTTAAACAAACCACGCTGGAAGCTGTCACTGTCCGGATCGTCAAACAGCTCAATGGATGGAATCACTTTCCAATGTTCACGCATCTTGTTCTCTTGATATCGCCATAGTGAAAGAGCAGCTCCTTCAGCAGCTTGCTCTGGGAAGCCGAGCCCTTCGATCAGTACACGCGTACAACCTTGTTTTCGGAGCAGGAGTCCCCCCATGCCTGCCGCCATTCGGACTGCTTCCATACCTTCATCGATGGCTTCTAATTCGTTGTATCCCAGTTTCTCCTTACCCAAACCTACGACGGCAATCGCCCAGAATTCGTTGTCTACATTGTTAAACGCTTTACCCTTGCCAGGATGTAAAGAGGTGCCAGATCTAATGGGGAATTGGGGAATAGCTGTTGTTATTATGGATCGGAAAATGACAGGGTGTCCCACACTTTCTACGCAAGCTAAATAGAAAAAAGGCCCGCGAGCCTCACTTACTGCTTTACCAGCTCCAGTATTTTGTTGTCACATTTATCGTTGAATTTCTGCGCGGCCGGCGTAAACACCGGTTCGCCATCGTCACCTTCATATACGCCAACAATTAGGCCCTTTCGCTCTGCGGGACACTCATCTGAACACAAACTGCGAATGCCAACAATTCTGCTTGAGAGTTTCTTTAGTATTTGATTCGGTCTTCGAATAAGCATCGTGGCGGTCTAAATGAATTAAGTTTGCCAAATATAAAATTTGGGTTGCAAGAAAAAGAACCAATTGGAATAAATGTTGTCGTTATAATGTGTATTTTGAATTATATTTAGGCGTTACACATTTCACAAAAATAATTTTGGACCAGGTTGCTTTTTGAACGGTGCGTTTTGTAAAACAAACAGATTTTTGTGACTTGTTACTACATTACAAATGAAACAATAGTCCCACATTATCACTAAAATTACATTTGTTTCACAGCCACACTGATAAATACACAATTAAATTAAATTCACGGCCATGTTGATATGACACTTAACCCGAAACTGAAAGCCGAACATTGCCAAATGTTCTACCCGAAGCAGGCCGAACATTACTAAACGCGAAGAATACATTTTGAGGTTACATCCATGTAAATATTCATAAAGTAAACAAGTGTAAAAATTATATTATTAATGCATAAAACACCTAATGAATAAATAAGCATGGCTTCAGGAGGTCAGAATTTACCAGTGTCACAAATATTGCGATCAAAATCTGATATAGAAGATGAACCTAAGAAAAAGTCCCGAGAGGATTGGAGAAAAGCAAAAGAGCTTGAAGAGGCCAGAAAAGCAGGTACAGCTCCAGCTGCTGTAGATGAGGAAGGTAAGGATATCAATCCTCATATTCCACAATACATTTCAAGTGCGCCTTGGTACTATGGCCAAAGTGGCCCAACATTAAAACATCAAAGACCACAAGATGACAAAGAGAAACAATATTCAGGCCTGAATGATTGGTATGATAGAGGCGTTGATAATGTAAGTATTAGCAAATATAAACAATTCACACTAAATTTACACTTTATCCTTATAGAGCAAAACAGTTACAAAATACAGAAAAGGAGCTTGTGAGAACTGTGGAGCCATGACACACAAGAAAAAAGAATGCATGGAACGCCCCAGGAAGGTTGGCGCTAAATTCACAGGCGCCAAGATTGCATCAGATGAATATCAACAGAAAAATCTTTCACTAAGTTACGATGGAAAACGCGACCGTTGGTGCGGCTATGACGCACGTGAACACAAAACCATCATTGAAGAGTTCCAAAAGGTTGAAGACGCCAAACGAGCTCTTCGTGCTGAAAAATTGAATGCCAACGAGTCTGACGATGAAGATAAGGACGAAGACAAATACGTCGACGAGGTGGACATGCCAGGAACAAAAGTAGACAGCAAACAACGTATTACAGTGCGTAATTTACGTATTCGTGAAGATACCGCCAAATATCTACGAAATTTGGATCCCAATTCTGCTTATTACGATCCAAAAACTCGTTCTATGCGTGAAAACCCCAACCCTTCGAAAGAAGACACATACGCTGGAGAGAACTTTGTACGATTCACAGCTGATACCCAAAAACATGCGCAAGCTCAACTTTTTGCTTGGGAAGCACACGAACGTGGTGTAGACGTTCATCTCTTGGCAGAGCCAACCAAGTTGGAAATGCTGCAGAAAGAATATGACAAGAAAAAGGATCAATTCAAATCCAAAGTACAAGAATCCATTCTGGAAAGATATGGAGGCGCTGAGCATTTAGATGTTCCATCCAAAAGTCTTCTACTTGCACAGACTGAAGATTACATTGAATATTCCAGATCTGGCAAGGTGGTGAAAGGTCAGGAGAAAGAAATAGTTAAGAGCAGATACGAAGAGGACGTTTACATCAACAACCATCAAAGCGTTTGGGGCTCGTACTGGAAGGGTGGACGATGGGGATACAAATGTTGCCATTCGGTTGTAAAGAATTCGTACTGTCTTGGCGAAGCTGGCAAAGAAAACGAAGTTGATCTGCCACCTTTGAATGTCACTTCTGAGGTGAATGAGAATCCAGAAAATGCAAAAGCAGTCACAACTAGCGACTCTTCAAGTGACTCAAGCTCCGACAGCGAGGAGGAAAAGGAGAAAAAGAAGTCCAAGAAGAAGAAGAAAAAGAAGAAGCGTAAGAATAAGAAAGAAAAGAAGGGTAAAGATGATGAGGACAAACTGAAGACAGCGCTTCAGAAGGAAGAAGAGCATCAAGCTACCGTTGAAGAAGTACTGAAATTGGATGAAAGAAAACGTCCTTATAATTCAATGTATGACGTGAAGAAACCGTCAGAAGAAGAAATTGAAGCATATTACTTGAAACGGAAACGTGAAGAAGATCCAATGAATCATTTCTAGTTTAATAGTAAGAATAAGGCAAATAATTATGAAACAGTATATAAACGAAATTTTAAAAAATACATTTGAATTTGTTTAAAAATCCTATAGACTCTTTGTAACGCGTAATTGGCAGCCGTCATTAACCATTTGCCTAATAAGATAAGCTGTGTTTTTAGCGTCGTCAAGACCGCAGTGTTCTTTGCCCTGGAATTCCATTTTTAATGTGTGCAGAGCACCCACAAGACCCAAGGGTTGAACTTTGTAGAACTCAATAAACATTTTGCGCACATCCATCCATTCATTAAAATACACTGGTTTATCAATATATTTTCTTTTACATTCCTTCTTGAGACAAGTACCCAGATCCCAATCAGACCAGGTGGACATGGTGCACTGAATATGCGCGATCGAGTTATGACATCGGAAGTTAAACTTGAATTCACGCTTTTTGTCTATAAGCCAGTCGTCAAAAGCCCGAAGTACGTGTACAATTTCTTTTGATTCATCAACTGTTGCTTGATTAATACCAGTTAAATCAGTGCAGAAGGCAGACAATTCAGGGTTTTCAGTTGGTTTTACATACCTTTGAAACTCGTCGACAATTTTCCCATTCTCCACATCGAAGAGAACGGCAGCGAACTCGATAATTTCGTTCTTTGATTTTTTCACATATTGCCAGCAGGTTGCTTCGAAATCCAATACAATTAGGAAGTTAAATAATTGACGTTTGGAAGATGATTCTAAGAAATCCAAGGCACAAAGCCGCCTACACATCAAATTAAATTTGCAGATAATAAGTGTATGCCAATAGTCGACTTACTCGTTTAATTCCCGAATTTTCGATGTCATCATTTGAATTTGTTGTTACTTTGGCCAAGTAAATAATTTATATACAACACCAACGCGAACCGTTTGTTTACACGTGTCATATCAAAATAAACAATGGAATTCATTGGAATTTGGCGCCTCCGTGGTCAGCAATTGCACTAGGCAATTAAAATTTAAAAGGCTTAAAAGTTCGAGTAATTAATGACAAAACTAACTAATTATGTATAATAATTTAAATTGAATCAAATTTGAAATTTTATTATGATTTTAATAATAATTAAATTGAAAATCATTGGATCCGCTCTTTGCATAAACAGCTAACAATTAATATTATTATAATGCTACGATGCGTAATTGAAGACTTGAACGACCTTTTTAATAACCCAATATTTTTTTATCTAGCAGTAACTGAAATTCCGAGGAATTAAAACAAAATAATGATATTTAAATATATCTAAATTCGCGCTCGTGCGACGTGTAAACTCGAATATTTTTATGTAATCGTAATCAAGTTCGGAGCATGTTATCAAATTTGCAATAAGCGAACGAGAATATTTATAACAAAATTGGAAATTACGCGCCATCTATCGACCCATATTAGCAATAATCTTCAAGAAAATTATTATAAAACTTTAGTCTCAAGAATAATTAAATTTGATACTTTATAGTGATTTTAATAATTAAATTGAATTGTTAAATAATCAAAAAATACTATGGTTATACGATATTGGAAACTTGAAAAGCTGTTGGCTATATTCCAAAGTTTGTAAACACAACTTGAATACGTTTAATATCACGAATTGTTTATTTTTAGAATCAATATATGTATACAAAGTTAGTCCCATCCATTTAAATCGTCACCCCAACCATCCTCCAATTGCTGAGTGCTCATATTTACACCAAAATCAAATACGGCCGCGTCTTCTTCTTTTAATTTTCGATTCTCGTTTAATTCATCATCATTTACAAGAAACTTTTTGGATGTGTTAATAACTGGTTCCATATCTTGGAAGAAATTAAACTCGTCCATGTTCGAACTCGTATTCTTCATATTCTTAATATCTAATTCAAATATGTCTGGTAAAGTGCTAGCCACCAGTTGATTTGTGCTTGGCGCACCATTAAGAGAATCATTAGTAGAAATCGATTGGGATACTTCCATGGCGATCAAATCTGTCGATTCGGGTTCGTTGATATCCCAATCATCCCACGTTTCATTGATAGGTGAAGCATTTGGTTCATTCTGGACTTCTTCCATATTTTCATCTGTTAGCGTTGACGTATCAACTTCCTCGCCATCGGGTGATGGTCGTTCAATCGTTGTCAAATCCAAATTTGTGCCCGTATCCGAACTATTGCTTAAAATATCACTTTCAGCATTGGTGCTTATATTTAAATTCATATTGCTGGACGTCATATTAGCCTGATGATTATCACTTCTGGCACCTGATAAGTGCATTGTTGGCATGCCGTCGTTGAACAATTTCGCGCGACTACCTCCAATAACAATAGTAGATCCCAAAATGGCAATAAGATCAGCCAATGATCTGAGAGTCACAGCTACCAAATGATCGTTGGTATCCTTAATTCCTAGTAAAAGCTATATTTATCGTTAATATATTGTCTGTTACAGTGTGATTTGCTTACCTCTGGTAAGATATTATTTTGCAGCTGTTCCTTCGTAAAACAGTTAATAATCTTATTGAAATGTTCAAGAAGTAAAAGTCTTATTTGTGCATCACGCACTGAAAAGATTTCTAGAAGTTTCGGTACAATAAATTCCCGAAATGTAGCGTAATCGAAGAGAGCATCACTTTGCTCTTCTTGCACAGCCAGCAGTTTAGGGATGATGGTCAACTGGGCAGTTTTATTCAACAATAACATACGTGATAGCAGTAATCCTCCAAGTTGTTTTGCTATAACAGCCTGTTGAAAAGATCCAAGACGTTCTATTAGTGTTGTAAAAAATTCGTCTTTTTCCACATCGCTTTTCATCGGCAGTTCAACCAGGAATGAATGAATTTTTATGAAGTCATGGTTGAAGAATCCATTTTTTAGCAAACTCATTAGTTTTGGTCGCTTTGTTATATCTACATTTTGCATACTTGTTTTGCACAAGTCTAGAAATTCCTGTAATGGTGCTGTAACCAAAACAACCAATTTATGTATGTAGCATAACAAGAAAGTGAGTTATATAATAGAATAATTAACTTGCCATCTTTTTTAGTCTTCTCATGCTTGAATACCTCTGTAACTAGCACACTGAATGCATAAATATCAATGAATTCAACATTGTTGTTTTGCTTTGTAAGCTTTTGCAGATATTTATCTTCACTGGGATCAATTGCCTTATTATATCTATGTGATCTTGCTTTACTCATATATTCACTACTTATCTCACTAAATTTACACAGATACTCCATCCCTCCTAGTTTCCAATTACCATCTTTGGTGACATAGATTGAGGCAGTGCAGACATTATTATGTGATGTTTTTGCAGTCTCGTGCAGGAAAACCAATGCCTTTAGAATAGAATGTAGACCAATGTAGATCTGAAGCAAGGATTGGGTCTGTAGCACATGGGAAAGTGGCTTCACATCTTCCACAGCCAAATGAAACTTTGATCCTTTATTCCATGAGCTTACATACTTTAATATACACGGATGTCTATGCACCATTAAATTCTACAACAACCAAAATGAATTAAACAGATGCCTAGTTGATATGGTTATGAGCTTCCTACCTTACTTGCTTTTTCTAATGGGGTAAGATTCACCCATAATGATCCACCAACAAGTGGCTCACCAATAAACACTGAAATTGTTGTATTGCTTGCACTTAACACTGCTGAATAATGTGACCAGAAATCATTTACTTCCACTGCTTTCTCTCCTAATACAATGCCCGGCATTTGTGAATATTCGTTACCCATTTTAACTACTCGTTTTAGTTTATTTATAGCGTAAAGCTTAACATTGTGAAAACAAATTCCCAATCAGCTGGTTAGGGAAACAATTAATAAACCATATTGGTTAGATCGCTACGTCAAAACAACGACGGTGTTGCCATCTTTAGTAAGCAGTGAGTTTCAAATCGAGGGTTTTCAAAATGTTTAAATACTATTTTTCCAGCCTTAATTAATGAATTACCTAATATTATTTATATTCTTGCTTCTACAAGAAGATCGAAACATTGAATGTTGCATTAGATTTTTCAATGTTCGGCGCACAACGCAGAATGAAAATAAAATTGATTTGAGTCTTCATAGCTCGGAATTCATTCGATAAATGTTAATAATATAATTTAATTACATACTATCTAATTACTCATCATTTAATAATCTTTTGGCTGGTAAAAATAGATTGCTAATATTATTTGTACATGAAATGAGTGTTTAAGTAACTTTAAGATCAGCCACCAGAGTG
Source organism: Anaulacaspis nigra (assembly GCA_030264675.1). Taxonomy (NCBI): domain Eukaryota; kingdom Metazoa; phylum Arthropoda; class Insecta; order Coleoptera; family Staphylinidae; genus Anaulacaspis; species Anaulacaspis nigra. The sequence continues at coordinate 40,922 of JARJDV010001440.1, read as the reverse complement.
CATCATGCATTCAATTCTTGTGCACAATTAAAAATTTTCTCCCGCGTTATTTAAACCAAAGGATAAAAGGTCCTTAAAATATCCAATTCGAACATATTTTGAGAGGTTCAGGTATGCTTATAAATTAATTTTAATAATTTAGAATAGCGAATGTGCTCACTACAAACAAGTTTGTACATTAGTATCTTATCACAAAATCTTCGTCCAAATAGTCCAATAAACTAAACGTTAAGAACGCAATCACAGCAAAAGTTCACTGCTCGTTCCTCCCAAATCCAAAGTTCGCGCAATTCCCTAGGCAATCCAACCTGACCTATCTTATTGTAGTTAGGCTTGGTGAGCATGCAGCGTCCCACTTTCCTTCGAAGAATCTTAATTGCAAAGCTACGGGGTTTGCAAGAATATTGTCCATACCAACAGTTTGTCGCTCGGCATTCCACACTGCGCACATAGCGTGGAAAATAGTCCGGTCCCAAGTCCACCCAATTAACGTGCGCTTCACAGTCCCACGCTCTCTTCGTAGATTGTTGTTGTTTTCTTGAACCTACAGCTCTCTTCGGCCGACGAGCCAATTCTGCCTCGGAGAGCATCGAATTGACATGATCCACTTCCATTGCTGGTGTATCCGATATTTCCATTTGGAAAGAATCTTCCACGTAAAAGTCTGGCGTTGGATTCGTATCTCTTTTAAAAGTTGTTGTAAAGTTTTGTACAACCGGCGAATCAATGCTCATATAACGTGGATTAAATGCTGGTCCAAGGATTTCAGCTAGGATTTTGTCTGTTAATTCTATGCATTGTTTTTGTGTCATTCCTGCTTCAATGTTTTGGCTCACATACAAAATAACCATCAATAAAATCAACCACATTTTGAAGAATGATAATTTCTTGATTTAAAGGCTTTTGTTCACTTGATATTTTTCTAAAATTTATACACAATTATAATCACCCTCGTTTGCATATTAATTAAACTCACCAGACTTTAAAATTGGATTAACATTAGCTTCATTACTTAATCCGTCTAAGCTTTACCTGTAAAGTATAAGTTAATTAGAGACTATAACCCTTCTTAAATATACAGGGAAAAATGTTATTCTAGCTGCAACCGTCATCGAAATGATGGAAGAAAGATTTCTGCTTGATGAGAAAGCAAAGCATTCGATTAATCTTACTTAAATCCGCATTAATACCAAAACGCATGTGGGTCTGAGATGATGATGAATGACTAAAAACGATAAAACATCTCGACTACTTCATAATCCCACCGATAATAGCTCAAAGCAAAAATATAATCTAAAGAAGAAATGTGTTGAATATGCCTACATAATTACAGCATCAACTAAAGTTTTCCGCGTGATACGAACGCTCGCAATGCTATATTTCACTGTGCAAGCGTAGGAAAATGGGGAAAAGTATGAAAAGCGGTTATCGTATAAAGCATTGAAGGGATTGCGCTACAATTAGGGATTAGAGTTGTGGGTTTTATCCGCGTATACACGCGCTGCAAACGCATCGAAAACAAACAGCCGTTTATATTTTAGTCTGCAACGCCGCGAGACAGCTTCATGTGTGAAATTGTATGAGCTGCTAACACACATTCCGCCGCCCCTAAAACCATTTCGTTTACGTACATACCCGTCCATGCATGTGTACAACATATATTCACTGTTTGTAGGCGGCACGGCCCCCATGTAGCAGCTAATTCCTTCTCGATGCACATTTACCGCCTCCAGTTTTGATGTGCAAAACCGTCGTTTATTTTTTCTCATAGTATTGATTAATTTTTATTACATTTTGAGCATGAAAACTAATTAATGCACTCATTCGTCATGTTTTGGGGCGGCAACTTTTGTCCCCGAATTAAAACAGTATGTCGCTTTTCATTATGAATAACCTCTAACCACTTTACGTTTTTGAATTTCATAAAGCATGGGATGCAAAACAAACGCGGAAAAAAAAAGAGGCGAGAGCTAAGTGCACAAAGGGCGCAAATTGCTCGTATCCACCCTTTGGACGCATTAGAGTTATCTGCACAAGCGCTTGTTTCAATTCATTACGACAAGCCGCAGTTAATTGGTTTTTCTCAACATTTGTCGCCTTTTTCGTCGCGCGCTCGTTTTGGTTCCATACAAATTAGATTTCGGCGTCATCGTGATAAACATTTATGGGGGATGCGTGCGCGTATGAAAAAAACTAGGTATGGTATGGTACAATAATCCGGCGTTTGTGCATATCAAATTTACATTCACAGCAATATTTTATTTCAGCGGGTTACAGAGCATCCAAACGTGTTCGGATTGCACACTTTGTTTTTATTGGCGTGTCGGGCACCCGGAAGCAATTCCAATCGTGACCGGAATTTCATCAAAATGTGTCTATTTTAATTAACAATTAATACCGCGTCCTGCATACTAATCCGCATTCGGTGCGTACATAAATCTTTGCCATGCTGGCCGAGCATTAAATGCTTTAAATTTTGTTTATGCCTTTTCGTTCTACGCACACGCACACGCATTGCGTTGACCACGAGTGTAAAATAAAGAATGTTGATTGCACACATGCGTTAAAATGGGATTTTATTGTGCACTAATTACGTACTTTTGATGAGATGCCAAGCAGTACATTGCACAATAGGAGGAGAGCACGCAGAGTTGGTACAGTAAACACAGGCCGCGAACAATTGACAAGTGCTGAAATTTCATTACAGTTTTGCTTGCTCTCCTTGTATGCGCTCTTGATAAACTTGTTTGATACGTCAATATTTCAGCATTGCATCCTGCGCGCAGGTATTATTGCAATGGTTAAACAATGTGCGCAATGTTGACTTAAATGTTGCATTCGATAGATGGATATCGCTGGGCGATTTCGATAAATATTGAACTAGCAAAATTAGTTAATATGACAAGAGATATTTCTCGTTGGAAAATAATTAAACAAAAATTAATTCAAATTTGCACCTTATAAATAGTATGAACATTATGGGCTTACTAATTTACCAATTCTATTTGTTTATAACAGAATATTGCTTATATAAGTTATGTTTATAACAATAAATAAAATTTATCATATGAACGTAATTAAATTTTTTTAATTACAGTGCATATTATATATTTTCGAAAGTACGTAGTCAAAAGAGTTGAAATAATGTTGAATTAATATCAATTTTGCTATATTAAAAAGAAAATCTTTAGTATCCTCTTGGGAAATAAGAAACTTTTATTTCAATTTAAGCAGTGGTTTAGCAACAATTCCGCTCCAAAGTGGAACGCAACATTTAAAATTCAATATTTAAAGACAAAAGATTAAAAGAAATTATGTCAGTGCTAAACCTTGTCTAAAAATTTAATATATTTAGATACATAAATTATATTCCTAATTTGCATCTAAAAATTATCCATTTTTTCGAAAAACAAAAATTTCGAAATCCCGTGGTATCGACCAATTTTCTGATTTCAAAAGGAAAATTTTGTTAAAATTCGTTGAACATATCCATGTACAACAGACGCCAAGTAAAAATCATTACATATATACATCGGATTATAAGATGTGACTTTTGTCGTAAACAAAGAAATTGGATAAATTCGTGATGAATGGAATGAATGCGTCTTATGAAGCGAAGCTACGTCAAATGATCTAAACCTTACACTTTAACAAATTGTTTTCTCGCTAAATTGTTTCTAAACATATCTTTAACAAATCTAACTAATCTTTATATTCGGAATTACTAATTCACTCATTATCTTTGTTTAAAATTTTGATCTGATAGAAATTTTAAAATAAATTCATCCCAAAATTATCTTATAAAGTTAGGGTGCTTATCTAAGACGTTAACTACGTCTTGGAGTCTAACTATGGTACATTAATTATATTCCTAATTTGCATTTAAAAATTATCAAATTTTTCGAAAAATAAAAAGTTCGAATTGAGTTTCGAAATCCCGTGGTATAGATCGACGAATTTTCTGATTTAAAGATGAAAATTTTGTTAAAATTCGTTGAAATATAACAGAAGCTAAGTAAAAATTGAAATATAACAGAAGCTAAGTAAAAAAGAAAATTGATAAATACGTGATGAATGGGTGCGTCTTATGAAGCGAAGCTGTTCCAAATGGTTCACACTTAAACAAATTGTCTTCTCTCTAAATTGTTTATAAATATATCTATATCTAATTTTTACTAATTCTTTCTTCGAAATTTTGATCCGATAGAAATTTTAAAACAAATTCCTCCCAAAATTATCTTATAAAAAAGGCGCGTATTATCGTTTACTACGTCTTAGAGTCTAACTATAGTGCAATTTAAGAAAACATTGAGTACCATTAAGGGAACAGCGAGTAGTATTTCTTCTGGAAAGGAACCAAATAAGCTAACTACTACCCCGATAAACATGCTAAAAGACTTAATAAGTAGATGTTAACAGTGAAAAAAAGTTGCTATTGTAGCTCAAGTAAATAACCCACCAGTATCGAGCCAGCACTCAATGCAAATTGTTATCAACAATGTGTTTATCACTCGCAAGGACATATGTCACATCATATGTGTTTGTGTGTCGCAAAACGTGATACGGCTTGAGCGGCTCTGAATGGGATTGAAACGTCGCGTGCAACTTTGATGCGCGTTTGCCGCCCGTCGGTGGGGGCGGAACTCATAGAGTCTCGAGCGGCGGCTGGCTCAGTACGCGAGAGTTGCCTGACCGGTGTAGGTGGATTCCTCAGCGCGCTGGTGCGCTCCTCACCGAACCGCGCGTGTGTGCCGCATCGATTTGCATACGATTATTGCGCTCAAAGCGGAAAAACAAGCCGATTACCAGCACCACCACAACAACAACAACAACAATAACATTCATAACGATTCGCGGGGTCAGTGCACTTTATTGGATTACACTTAATTGCGTCCGAGAGGTGAATGTAAACAAACACATCATTATTGTGTGTGCGCGCCGAGTGACTCACTCATACGCCATGGATGAGATCAACTTTGCGGCGCAATGCCTGCTGGAGATGTCGCACAGCAAGGACCACTTTAGCCGCCCCTTGGACCTCTCGTGCGCCCCGTACAACCGTGGCGATTTCTACGAGCCGCCCGCCGTCATCGTGGAGCAGGTGCCGGTCATCGTGCCCAACAAGTACATCAAGGAGGAGGAGGAGGCGGCCGCGCAGGAATCGTCCTCGTATATGGTAGCACGCATCCTCACCGATCTCACCCGCATCAAGCAAGAACCGGTGCCGGAAGTGCCCTCCGATAGTGAAAGTGCGCCGCACAATGCCAGCCAACCGCCCACTATCGAGGAGGAAGAGGAGCACGTCGAAGACGTTGACGAAGGATACAATAGTTTGATGGACACGTCGCCGTTGAATGCAACGACCTCATCGAATCCGGGCAGTGACAACGACCTTGCCGTCGAGAAACCGGCAAAGACCATCAAGTCCAAGGACGCCATCGGCACGAGGTGCAACACAGCCGGCAAGAAGTCCGCCACCGGCCCGCAGGCACGCATACAGGCGGCAATCGCGAATCGTGCCGGAGGCGGCGGCGGCAACGGCAGCTCACAGCTGCGAAAAACCCACAAGTGCTCCTACGATGGATGTCACAAAGTGTACGGCAAGAGTTCACATCTCAAAGCGCATCTACGAACGCATACAGGTTAGTAACTTAATTAATTTAGAAATTGTTAAAATAATATAAAGCATTTGGGGTGTCTTTATCTTATTTACACAGTATGTACAATATTTATTTGTTTATGACAGAATGCCATTAGCGAATTTGCATTCAAAACATGATTAGCATATGAAATAAGTACGGCAAGTAAATGTAGTTCGACTTGACTGTATCTTCCGGAAGAAGGCGGATTATGTCAGTTTATGCATGTGGGAAATCTTTGGAAAAGCTTTCACTTACAGTGAACACACTCAAAGAGATAATGCCGCCCCCCCATCATGCATATATACAGGTATAATGTTCGTTACTGGCTTGCTTGGCGGTGGAAGTAAAGTTTTACTCCAAAGAGTGAAGAGTTTTCCGTTGCCGCCGCCGCCGCCGCATGAGCAGAATTAAAACGCGTGTACTTCGTACAAGTTCTCCCTACAGGCATCATCGTCGCCTCGCATGATGAATGTAACGATCTGGCCGCCCCCTCCGGCCTGACCCTGCCAACGGCGCCGGCAACTGCTGTTCTTAATGTCGGCGGCGAAAGAAGCCTTTTTAATTTACCTACGACCATCCGAATCGCCCCCCGCCTTCGAACGAACCACTCAAATATTCAGCAGCGCGTGTTGGTAAACTTTGTACTCACGTTGTTTGTATTTACAAACGACGGTGGCGGCAGCAGCAGTAATTATTTTTCCACCTGCCTGCCAACTTTGTGGATTCATGTCATTCATGGTCAGCAGCGCTAAGCTGAAATGTTAATGTCGCAAAGTTTGTAAGTAAAAGCAATTCATTGCCTAAGCCATAACGAAAAGTCGTTGAATGGTATTAGCGTATCAAAAGACAATTATTTATTAACGCAGTGCTGATACACTCTGATGCAGTTTACAGTTCCAACTCATTCAAACATTTATTAACGACACTTTTCAGCTGGGTGTTTTATGCGGTCTGCCACATTCGGCATTATTTATGCAGTCCGACGACTGAGTGCGTGCGCATGCCACGGCCGCCGCCACCGTCGACCGAAAAAATACGGGCATGCTTCGGCTGGAAATTTATTGTTCGGTTTTAATTAAACTCGCACACGCCGCAGCGCAGCGGAACTTGGGACGTCCGGGAATGGTTCGTGAATTGAGTTCCAAAATCAACGTTCATAAATTGACACGTACCGCACATTTGGCCGCCTGCTTCGTATGCTATTTCACGAAACAAATGGAAACGCAAAGGTACATCAGCCGCGTACAACATGCAGTTAACCGCTCAACTTGTTTCTTGTTGTTTCTACACTGTTGCTGTTGTTGTTGCTATTATTGTTGGAACGCCAAATGCCGGCCCCATCAACTAGCGCATAAAATGCATTCGCGCACAACTTCATGCCATCGTCCGCTGAAATCGTAAATGTTTCGCACCAACTTTACCTGTGTATTCACGCTACATTGTTATGCGCATTGAAATCGTGAGCTATTTTCACATTTTTCATATTGTGCCGAGGAGAATATTACAATAGATTATTTCTATTCGAGGTTATATTGTGATCCGGATTCATGCAATATTCAAAAGTAAGCTTTCAAAAATGAGTATGCCCTCTGTAGCCAGAAGTTGGAATTGAACTTAAAGGTTACCGGCGTTGCCGGTGTCACATTCTGATTGGTTGCGGTCAATTGTCATTTGCAGTTGTAATAAGTAGAGCAGTAATAATTTTTAGTATAGTGATTTTGTTGTGTTAATTATAAATAATTAACTATTTTAACGAGAAGCCAGTGAAATCGTTCAAAGAGCCCAGACGTCGGGTGCATTCCACTGTTATAGCTCTATATCGGCCGCTACGATAACTAGGGTTAGTACCAAACATTTTACGTCCTTATAATTTGCAAAATAGATCGATTACGCAGTTTATTTCAAGCCATCATAGTCCGCTGAAATCGTTCAGGAAGCCCAGACGTCCCGCGTCCATTCCATTGGTACATAGGATAGCTTTGCTCGGTTATAGTTTATACATCAGCCGACCCAAAATCTACTGTTTGTGTCAAACATTTTCGTTATAATTATAATAATTACAGAAAGTATATCGATTACGTCGTTTACGTCTCGAAGAATTAATCATCTATTGCGTTTATTAAGCGTTAAGGCTTAACGTATAATGTATAACGATTTGCGAACAGGTAAATTTCATTGGGCTTATAAGTACTCCAGTGACACACTTATGCACAACACTTGGTAATTCATACGCAGTGATAAACGTTACCACAGATAAGAAAACGTATTGAAGAGCACTCTGCTCGTGTTAGTAGTTAGCATTTTGCTTTGAATTTGTGAAATTTATTGTTCACGTTGTTTACTTCATGCTGTACTTCGCTGAAATCGACTTAACCTGTGCAGCATTGTTATGCCCGTTGAAATCATCAGCTATATTGTTTACTGACACGATTTTTCATATCGTATCGGAAGAGTATTACAATATATTGGTGCTATTCTTGTTTATCTAGCGATTCTCGGAATATTAAATTGTAAACATTTGGTTTTAATACTAGCGAAAATGAGTGTGCCCTCTGTAGCCACAAGTTGCAGCTGTATTTATAGGTTACCGGCAAAGCCAGTGTCACGCTCTCATTGGCTGCGGTCAATTGTCATTTGTGGCGTCAGTTGCTGCAAATGCATCAGGAATACTTTTTAGTTCGGGTATTTTGTTGTGTTAATTATAAATAATCACCCCTTTGAACGAGAAGATATAGTGTTATCGCCCAGGGCGCTCAGACATGTCTAGTCTAGTGATGCTTTGGATTTTCTTGCTTGGTTATAGCGTTACATCACAAGCTGCAAAATGTAAGGTCAGCGTCAAACTGTTTACTTATAATTCGCAAAGTACCTACATCGATTTCGTCGTTTACGTCTGAATGAATCAATCATCTATTCCGTTTATTAAGCGTTGGCATACAATGTCTGCGAATAGGTGAATTTCATTGCTGCTAAAGGTACTCCAGTAACACATATGTGTACAGCACTACGTAATTCCTGAGCCATAGTAAGCGTTGCCACAGATAAGAAAAAGTATTGAAGCACACTTTGCCCTTGCAATATTTGTCATCTGAACAGTTTGATCAAACTGCATGCGTTAGGGTGTCATGTTTACTTGATGGTGGTGGACAAAGCACAATTGAGTAAATTGGATTCTTTAGTGCTCCTCTGAAAGAGGTAATGAAGCACACATCATGAAAGGCAGGTAATTTAATCCAATAGTATATTGCTTTTATTATCAGCGTGCTTTTATTGGTCCTGCCTGCTTTTTCCACATCGCTAGGTTACGTTGGATTAATCATTGGTTGAGTCAATTCTGTATTCTGTTTTTTTATAGTTTATGCTAATAATTGCGTGCTCATATCGTTTTGACGGGGCATTTCAGTTTGAACAAATAACACATAGCGTCGAGTTTGCTGATGATCACAGGCTGGATTGAATGACATGGAAATAATTGCCCGTTCGGTTTGTTCACGTTCTCTGCATTTGTGCACATTCTCGTTATTTTCGCAAATTTAATGAGGTTTATATTATCTGCTTGATTACCCATCAGTTGTTGGCGCGCTGCGAATCCTCATAAAACTCGCACGGACACGCCGCACACCATATCATCTTATCAGGCGAAGGACGAAAAATCGTCGAACGAGTTTCCAGCATCACAGCATCGCATATACACACGTTCGCACGGCATTGGCGAAGTGCTGATATACAATCGGCGGTGATCAGCAGTTTGTAATCATTAGCTGAAGCGGCGCACACATTGCACGTGGTTGCACATCAGCTCGGGGAAAATGTACGGTCGTTTCGGGCTGGCCATCCGTGCGCAACTTGAAACCGGTCAAGGCCGGTGGCGTGCAAGTGTAAAGCATATTTTATGCGAGTACAAGTACGACGAATGCTAATCAAAAAGTAAAACGCACCAAGTGCAAACGAATGCTTGCCGTGGCCCACTTATTTCTATGTACAGACCGCCACCATATACAGCAAGACTACTCGTCGCCAATGACTTATGAATCTGGACGAGAGGTCGCCCTATTTGTTCACGTTTAACTGAGATTTTTGCAAATCCAAGTTTTGAACACACATCCTACTGATGAGAACTACACTTGATCACGGTATAATAACTAGTCAACAGTATGGTTATACGCAAAATGATATTCACTGATGTATACAATGTGGTTATTGTCGTTGTTGTTGACATTGTGAAATAGGGCGAGATTCACCTGTATGTTTAGTACACATTGGCTGCAGTGCAGTGCATGACGAAGAAGCGAAGCATTTACTCAACAACAAAAGCTCCTGGCGTTTTCGTGCATTCGACGTGAAACCAGCCTTCCTCTGCCTATCGGAGCGGACACGTCAGAGAAATCAAAAAATATCACGTATATCATGCGTCTCTTCACCGTGAAACGCGCGCGGCGCAAACAATACGTATTTTTAGCCACGGTGTATTTGCGCTCGTCTTATGCGCATGTTGTCTTCTTGAGGTAACAAGAACTCTCGTGCAATGTCGAATACGATATTCGTGCTGAACGCGTAGTCGAGATTTCTCTGTTATTTTGGATGGAAATCGTCATAAACTTTTTTTTTCTTTTGCGTGCACGCAGCAGAATGGAAATGTTATTTTCGTCATATATTTGGAACACATCAAATGGCAATTATTGCGATGTCTGAAAAACAAGAGCGAAGCGGAGATTCTTAGGAAATGATTGTATTTGAAACCGAATCCATTTGGAGCTATTTGCTCGAGGAAAACATTGCGGATGTTTGTGACTTGTCGTTCGTCGTGTAGTGAAAAACAAGCGCAGAGAGCATGTTTGCTAATTAAGACGTCAAATCATCAAAGCAACAGTAGCAGCATCTTTAGAAAAGCTCTTTCGATACATGTACTCACTGACATTTCTTGATGTGCTCGTCGTGTTGCTTCATTGGGCTTTTGGGCCGTGCACTGAAAGCGGTTGCTATTTTTTGCGCGCGACGAATTCCCATCAAATTACGAAGACGAGCGCGTGGTGGCAACCATAGAATTTTGGCAATTTGAATTGAAAAGCAAAGCTCGAAGGCGAAAATACGAAACAAACACGCTTCCCCTCTCGGCATGGCGTGTTGCATGCGCGAAATGCCCGCTGCTGCTGCTGATGTTGCCGCCGTCGCCGCCGCTCGTTTTGTGCAGATGATTACAGCGCACATGCAAATCGTCGAGCGAATGATATAAAATGAATACGCTCGTGATTGTAATTGTTTGGATAATTGGAATTGCCGATTGTGTATTTCCTGTTGAATGCCTGCTCCTGCAGCTTGCGCAAGTGCTCGAAACGCGCGCCCGACTTTTAATCTGCGAACAACATAATCATTATCATTCCCTTGATTCGGTTTCCCACCCCGCTTATCAGCAATTAGCAATCGTTATCACTTGCAGATTATTGTTATTAAATTACGTATTCGATGCACGTTGCATTTCGATATAGTTTGCCCGCGAGGCGAAGGTGAAGCAGTTTGCAAAAGGAGATTAAATAGATTTGCATAAAGAATCAGTTTGCGTGCTTGGTAAGGAAGGAATCATCATTCAGTTTTTATGTTATTGATCGTGGATTGAAATTTCAGATGTTTTCTTATTGCAAGAGTTAAAATGTGTACAAGTTATTTTACTGTCGTGTGGTTGACGGGAGGAACTTTAACATGAGAAAAATATTTTATTATCGAGGGGAAACAATGTCGGTTTTACTGTGAATTATAAAAGATTTAAAGCTTTTTTATTTCGGTCAGACGGAGTAATCTTTCGATTGTCTGCAATCGTAAACCGCGCATTTGTTATTCATTATTAATTACGACATGGCAAGATAAAAGCAGTTTTGTTTGAAGTCGAGAACAATTATAGCTGGCATAATTACAAATATGTTTGTCGTGGTGGTGCTGCTGCTTCTGTTGCTGCTGGTGCTGGGTGAAGGGGGGCCGTAGAAAATGTCGATGGTGCGGAATGTTTGTAAACTCGAAGTGAATCATTTTCATGTTAACAACGCGTGCACGCCGAGGGGAAGAATGATACTTTTGGCCAGGATGCGAAAATATGAAAATGGGATGTGGATTTGTGCGTATTAGCAGGCACAGCAGAGCAGTCGTATTACATTAAGTATATTTGTTTTGCTGCTATTGTGCGAGGTTGTTGCTCGTTTTCGAGCCTGCCATAAAATATTAAAATCGTATTAAAATAAGCGAACATGAAATGCGCGAGCGCGCGGGGCGCTTAGAGCGAAGGGAATTGAATATTTCACTTCACTTCGCGAGCACAGCACAAAACACATACGCGCGCGCCTCGGTCCGGACATGAGAAAAGTGTAAATAATTAGGTGTCATCTCTTCGTTGGGCTTTTGTTCGCGTTATTGATGCTCGACGCTGAATGGCGCGAGTCAGTAATGCGTGATTGTTGGATGGGCGCACAAATGGAGGAACAAATAGAGAAAAACAAAGCGACGAACCGAAGCCAGAAATGAAAAACGCCTTTTCTTGATGGCAGCATTGCTGCTCGCACGCGCGCGGATTATATTTCTCTTCGTGCTCCTGCTGCCTGCCGCCTGCCGCCTCCTCCTGCTCCTGGTTGGCTTTGCTAGTAGTGGAAATAGCAGCTGAAAAGGAATTGAAAAAAGGAAAATTTGCCATGAAACCGAACGGCGGGCGCCGCACAACAAAAGAATTTCGCTCTTTTGTTATACTTGAAACCTATACATTTGTCTCACACTCGAAGAAAGCCGGGAGGCGGCTCAAGATGATTCCAAAAGCAAATTCGTTCATACTTTTCTTCTTATGGCATTGCGCTCAATCATATAATCAAAGGAAAGGCAACGAGATGTAACTCAACGCCTCGCGGCCGAAATCCATTGAGGACGCACGCGGACATTAATTTAGCAAATTTCCAATTAATTGATTATTTTTTATTGAAAGAAACACGCTGTATATGTGTGTTCGTCTTTTATCTGATTTACGCACTGGTCGATTCGCAAGGCGGTCGTCGCCGTCGCCAACGTGTGCTGCGTACAGCAGTACTATTGGGGGCGGCTGCTTGCTCCCTGATGGCTCACGCGGCCTGACCATCGGCGTTCCGTCCATCGCACGAGATTTATCGATGTGTTTTATTGTCGGATGAGGATTTGCATTGCGCATTATTATTCCGACCTCATTTATCGAAAACGCATTAGATATTGATATATGTATTGTGTGCCACTTGAGCTCCTCAGCTTTTCTTCATCGCATTCCGCCCGAATTGCTTGCGTGCTTGAGCGGCGAGTCCATTGAAATTGCTTGCAGTAAGCGCTCGTCGTCTGGCCGGGTATTTATTTAATAGCATTGTTATTGCATAAATAACCGAATTTCTTTTATATTTTGCCCTCTTCGCGTTTATTCGAGTGCAGTAATCAGGCGAGTAAATAAGGAAATTTAAATTTTTACACAAAGCTCAGCTTACTTCGAAGCTGCAAGGGTCAGCCAACTCATTTATCTTGTCCTCCCAATGATTTACGGATTGACTAGCAGTGAAATTTAGTTACCCAGTATGAGTTTAATTTATTTACATGCATTTTATGTTTACATTTTGCTGTATTTGCGATTTTTGAAATTTATTTACTTGTTTGATTGCATTGCCTGGTCAAAACAACGGTTTGAGGTGTTGTTATTAACATTTCTATAATTTCTCATTTATTTCGCCATCTCCTTCCCGTCGTCGTCGTCTTGTTGACATCTCGGTGTCTTTGCTCGTGCTGTTGTTGTCAGTCATCATTTATGCTCGCTGCGTAAGAATGCCGCCAGGCATACGCAAATAACTGAAAAGCAGAAGGCAGAAACTGCGTCGGCGAAATTGATAACCTTATCAGCCGCACGCGATGCCTATTTACCCAATACGCAGTCGATTATATTGTGTGTGCTAGTCACTGACTATAAATTGTGCGCTTACGCTTACTACCAGCATACGCACTCAACATCTATGATATGCATACGTAATGAGGCATTACACGCAGCCAGCCAGCACACTTTGAGTGTTGTGCTAATCAACAACAAAAACATTCGCGCAAGTTGTTTAGCCGGTTTTGGATTTATTCTGGAAAGAATTATTCGGGATGATAACAGTTTTGTGGGAAGTCAACCGTGGCAAAATGCTATTGTTTATTCGAGTATTTGTATATTATTCAGGCGATTTACATGCGTAAGCTGTTTGTGGAGATAACATTGAGCATGTGTGTAATCAACGGTGCAATATTGGGGCACGTGTGATTATAGGCGTGTGGAGGCTTGCCGCACGTCAGTGGATCAACTCGCCGCCACCCTGGGGAGCAGGACCCCGCCGACGCCGCCACCGCCACCACCACTGGCACTGCCGCTGCTGCTGCCGTCGTCTGTCTATTGAGACATATTGAGCAGATAGGGCACGTATTCCACTTAATTTAAATATTTACAAAAGCATGTGCCAGCTCGTTTGTTTTCCTATCGCGTTTTTCCGAAGGACGCGTACACGTTATTTGTATTTTTCGACACAATTCTGTTTATGTTAATGAAGGAATGCTTTAAAGTGAACAAAATATGTGAAGTATTTTACACGTTTAGCTGATATGTAATGCTGCCATCCGGTTTGGTAAGTAATTCTAACGTAATTAAAAGCATTATCAAGTGCAGACACGCTTGTGCTTCCGGTTCTTGACTTCCGGAAGTTGGTGCTCACGTGCAGCGCGCAAAGGGCGGCAGCAATAGAGAAGATGGTAGATGATGGTGGCGGCGGCAGTGGTGGTGGTAGTGTTATTATTCGGCACATTGCACCGCACCGAGAGAAACTTTCCGCAGGTTTTATATTACTGAGCGAACGGTATTTCGGTGGCGCGTTTCCGTTCGGCGGGGGTTGTTTTCCTCGTGAAATAGAATGTCGCCCGCGCCCGTTTTGCGTCGTCGACAACATGGCTGTGAAGAACACGAGAAGCGCACCACCTGCGCCTCGCAAGGCAGCCAGCGATTTGCGATAAAATGCACACGACGTATTTCGACTCGAAATTGGTTGTTTTTCGGTCTTTTCCATGGCAGGGCGAAGACTTCCTCGTACATATTAGACTAAATCCGTGCCGTGCGCGCTGCGTGCGAATGCAAACTGAAAATGAAATGAAATAACGAATGAGACAATCTCGGCCAGGATGCGGAATGTACCCGGAGATATGCAAACTTTTGCGTGCTGTTGTTCTTGTTTCGTTCGCGCGCGCAGTGAAAGTTTTTATTTTATTTCGTAACAGAAAAAAAAACACACGCACATTGGAGATATATTAGGGCCATATTATGTTTAGCATATTTTTTGTTTGTTTGTTTTCGTGTTGGCTGGTTGGCAGGGTTAAGTGAACGTAATGCGTGCGTAAAAGAAGAGATAACTTGAGTTTAAGCAAAACAATAAAACTCGCTCGGAGTGAATAAGTTGATGGATAGTTTGGCGGGACGAGTGTGCGCGCGGCGAACAAACGCGTATTGAGACGAGCCGGGGCGGCGGCAATTAATCTAACGATTAATCAGCGCTCAGGGTGCGTTCTCGCGAAAGGCCAGCATTAATGATGCACGCGCCGCCGCGTTGGACAGTATTTACGCGTCATTAATTGCATTTGCTAGCGCTAAAGGCAACGTCTTCTTACTGGCATCGCCTGCTTCTTGATTAGTCTACGCATGAGAACAAAACATTTTTTGCTGTTGCGGGACATTAAGGTGTAGCACAGCTTTGTTGGAGTTAAGTATGTGGGTTCGAACTTTACGTGTAGTTACCGTACTTAACCCGTATGGACATATAAATGTTGCTTGCTCATTAAGGCTTATATTTACAGTAAAAAGTGAATTCCTTCAACATGGTTGGCTATGAATTTTGGAAGTATTTGAAAATGTATGTAATTATCTTTATCGTTTGTTTCAGGTATGTGGAAAATTCTATTCTATTGATTCGGTGAAAACATGAAGGTAATTGGGTAAGAGGCGAAGTATTTTAAACATTTCGACAATTTCTCATTTATATTTTACGCGCATCGGGTATTTGCTGTTGTAGTTTTTCGGTCGAATTGCGTTTGGCGGCGTTCATCGATTGTAGTAAAGCAAACCCGCAACGCAATTTGAAATTCACGTTGCGTACGTCTTCATTACGAACGCGTCGAAAATAAAAGTAAAATTAAATGATAATGTCCCGATCTGCTCTGCTGTTCGATGCGCGCACATATATTGCCAGCGTGCAAAGGCACATCGTAAATGAATTCGCAGGCTGGCGAGAGAGGGTAAAAGCCGCCGCCGCCGCCACCAGTGGCTGTGCGTATCGCATGCATTTCGTCTTGTTCCTCCATCGGCTGAAGAACACCCTCCCGGGATGATAACACAAGCAACTCACGTTTCCCTTAAGTATTTTTATAGTTATTTTATATTATACGGTTACGAGCTGTATATCTTAGCGGAGGGCTCGACTGGTATTTTCGTACATTCGTTTTTTTTTATATACTCGTGCGCCTATCATTCAGCAAGCCGCCCCCACCTCGTCTGGCAATAGGGGAAACTTTGCTTATAAAGGTTTATTTATCTAATGCAATTTACTAATATTGAGAAAGGGTGGTCCTTTTTTTCTGTAGGACGTATTTGATATGTTTTGATATTATTATTAGCACTCGTGTTAATTGCTAGTCCATCTGAATATTGGCGAATTTTAATTGTTTTCGAACGTGGACACAAATGATGCATTCGTTGAAATTAATTAACAACGCAATATTCCGCATACGTTTATTACGCATGGAGTGCGCGGGTGTTTTTGCGATGTGCACATTTGTGCGCAGCATAAATTTGTTATTAATTTTAATTGATTTTTATTCCCATTCGAGGCTAATACGTGTTAACAAACATTTGCATTTAAACGCATGTTTATTTACGTACGCGTTTATCTCGGGTTCCTCTTTGATGCTAAAATCGCGCTCATTAGTTTAATGCGTTTTGGAAATATTAACACGTATCGCATAATTTTCAATTGTCATTAGCATAATTTACTATAAAGTTGGCTATAGTTTTTCGCATACGAATTAAACAATAATTTGAAAACACACTGTATACGCGAAATGATGAGGTTTTGTTGTGTTGGGCAAGAAGGAAACCGGGATTGCCGCTGGCGAAACATACGCATTCGGCATCGAATTAATCATTTCGAAATTGATGGATCTCGAATGCGCCGTCGAGGTATAAACACGTCCGAATGAACCGAAGCACCCGCAGCAAGATGAGCCGGAGAGTGAAAGAGTAGAGTATAGTAGTGCTGTAGTACGAGGGATGATGCCATGATCCGTCCCAAGAAGTCGAACTCACTTAGCGTGCGCGCAACGTGAATGCGAATCGAACGGCACAAGCGGAAACGTGGAATCAAAACCGAGGAATAGAAAAGAGAAAAATCCAGCGCGCGCACTGCTGCACCCTCACTCCAATCGCGCTCGAATAATACTTAGAGCATGAAAATATGAAAGTTGAAAATCCTTTTGCTCGTTGTTGTTTATGTGTTTTGCCGCCGGCGGCGCTATTTTTCAATAGTGATGCGGAAATGGGGGATAACAAAAAGCAACCACCAGCGTTGATACTCTTCACCCCGCGAGCGGAGGACTGCGACCTGCCAATACACGCATATATTTTGCATCGTGCGTCATTTTTTCGTTTGCTTTGCCGTCAAGTTTCCGCTAGCAAACTCATTTTTCTTCGTTTCCGCCTTTGCGTTTTCCTACCCACACACACCGTCCGTCCGTCTGTCTGTCCACCCGCCCCCGCAAATCACTTGCGTGGTGTAGATACATTTTTGTTTTATAAATTACATAATCACTCGCGGCCGGCAACGATTTGTATGATTGATTGATTTATTGCGATTAAACACGAAGCAGCAAATTTTATTTCTTTGCGGGCACGATGAAGAAGAAGTAGAAGAAGAATAAGAAGAAAACGACAACGTTGATGATGAGCTTTAAAAGTCTATTAAAGTCGATGTTATTAGCGATAGTAAGCGATGCGAAGAGTATATAATAAACTGCTAGACGAAGATTATATACGTTCTAAAATGAAGTATGAAGTCGCGTATTAAAGTATTTTATTTTATCATCAACTATTGGCTGCAAGACGAGCCAGTAGCGAAATATGAGAATATTTTATGTTTAATCCAAGGTGAAATCTTCGTTTAATCATGATGTACGTGCACTCGGATATTTAGTGCCTCCCACTAAAGTGCACATACTCAACTTTGAATCGTACGGTAATGAGTTCTAATCCATTGATGGTATATTTCTTGCTTGATGATATTAAATGATAAATTACGAAAGACATTACGAATTTAATTATTCAATCTTTGAGATGTTGAGAGAAGGACAAATTTTATGCGTATCATGATTCTCAATTTGAAAAGTCTAGTACAAATGGTTTGTGCACGTATTGCAAATGAGCATTTCATGCTATTTGCTTTTCGCCGATTGCAAAAAACACGATTTATGGTCGTTTGACTTGATGAGTTACGCAATTGCACATTTAGAGCTTAAACTAACAAGAGTAGAAAAAAAGGCGCACGAAAATAAAAAGCGTGCACAGTTAATAGTGATACGACGTTTGATTGTTAGTGCAAAACGGGCGCATCCATCGCGCGCACGCGGAATTGCGCTCAATTGAGCGCAATAAAATGCGCACATTTGAGATTAAATCGCATCTCGCGTTATAAACTCGAACAATGCATTTCTCGTGCTCGCGCTGTCTCGCATTTTCTGTCGTCTTTCGCGTTTAAAAATAAAATATTCCCGGGGTTGCGTTTAGGTCGGCTCGATTACATTATTAGTGAGCTGATGCTCTAATTGCACACACGCGCGTTTCTTCAGTTGGCTCTGCTTTGCTATTTGCTACTACCTACTTTTTAGTATTTGTTTTTCTGCGCGTCGCCGCGATATTATTGCACAATGATAAAGTCGTAAAAGTGACGCTTGCTTTTATTACAACCCTATTGTTATTGGACGATGATAGTATTTATCGACGAAGCGCATAAGTGGTGGTGGTGCGCTATTAATAATGCACGCATTTGTACGTAAGCAAACAATTCGTGATGCGTTCGAATGTCAGCACTGCTCACATATCGTCGACGGTCGTGATACGTCACACATGCGTTATGGAGGCGCTGGTGGCGGCGACGGCAAGCGGGAGGGGGTGGTTTTGGAATGAGAACGACGACGTTGCCAATGTCGGCGCGGAGGCACATTCGCGGCTAGGGAAATTAATAGTACCTTGTCACACCTGAAATTGCCTCATGATTTACGGTTGCAGCCACTGCTTTTCTACTCTTATTCATATACTGGGTCTTTTCTTATAAATTTTCTATTTGAAATATTAGCAGCACTTTGAATGTAATTCTCTACTTATTATTTGAATAATTTTAGGATGTTTATAGAAGTATTATCAACTACCTTGAGATGATTGAGGTGATATCTAAAACAATGTTGATGTTTATTTGATAAAAATTAAGTCGGAAAGGGTTTGCATGATTTATGATCATGTTGGAACATACTGTAGGAAATAAGTACATGTTGAGTCATGCGTGTTCAAGTAGTTGCAACACTTCTCTAAGTCATTGAAATTGTCGATGGTATCGCACGCGAATGCAATTTTTCTCGAGCGTGCAGGGTGAGCAATTTTTTAAAATAAATAAATCACCACGTTTATTATAGATGGTGTTCCTCGACGTGCACTTTGAAAAATACACACATAAATCGTAATCGACTTTATGCATTATTTCGAATGCGTCAAATGATTCTGCATCATTATCGGATTAACAATATTCGTTAATTAGATGCATCGGCTAAGCAGCGAGCACGAACATTGAATTAGCGCCGAATGCGAATGAATTCGATTTTCATAGAGCTGAAGCCGTTTATGCATAACGTACACGTAAGGCACCTCTTTGCGCGTTTTGCTTGGGGCTGGTTAGTTGGTTGGTTGTTGCATATTATGCTTATTGAAATTGTTTTGCTTTGTTGCGCCAATTGCATATGCGTTGCTGTTGTTCGAACCGAATTGTTTGCCAGCTGCCAGGTGGAGAAATGTTATTGCGTAATAGACTTGCATGTAATTACAATTGTTCGCCATCCATTATTGAGCGGACTAATACAATAATGATAATATTCAATACGTTCACGTTCCAGTAAATCGAGCACGCCACTGCCTGTGTGCACTGACTGCTACATTGTAATGCATTGACTAATGCCAATGTGCACTTATATACTAAGGTGCTTGTCGTCGAACTGCTCTAATGCAATGACCTACATCGGTAAGGATAGTGTGTCTTGACTGGTGATTTAAGATTGTTTACTAAGTTTTATTTTCCTCGCGTAAGCAGATGGGTTTTCTGGAGATTTATATTTTCAGGAATTGAATTCCGAATCGATTTTTTATCGGTAAAAGTATTTGAAATATTTCTCAAAGAATTCTTGAGAAGCACGTACAAAATGTAAAAAAGTTAAGCGTTAAACCTAATTAAAATTCCAGACAATTAAATTTAAAATTAGATTTAGACATACTTAAATAATCAAATTACAGACAATGTTTTAGTTTTTGTTGCAAAATTGCCAAAATTGAGTTAAAGTGAATTATTCAAATAGAATGAAAAACTATTTGGCAACTATTTGCATCGGTTATGTCTTCAACAGTTGTGTACGAATAAAAGTGAAGAGCAATTTACTGCTTTTAGAAAAGCGCCCCCGGCCCGGAAGATAATGTAATATTGCATAATCGCGCTATTTATAACGAGCCCCTCGCATTCATTCTTGTGCGCCCCCGCTCGTTTTTATCATCATCATCATCATTACCGTCATCAGCGTGTGCTCCCGCGCCTGCGTTCCCGTCATCATCATCATCATCATCGTCGGCGTTCTCCTTGTCACCAGCGAGAGTTCTTCGTGACAGAGCAGGTCTTAGTTGCTGGCTCGTTCGTCATCATCGTTCGCCCGTGTTTTTCGCGCCGCCGTTGTTTACTTGCGCGCACGAAGGCGGACGTAAATAATAATAAAAAAACAATGCGGAAAGAAAAATGAGACAGGTAAACGTGAAACGTGAGCAGTAACGAATCAACAATTAAACAAACGGGAAAGCGAACTCGATGGAGGAAAAAGAAGGAAAGTAATTAAGAGCGAAATTAGGACAAATCGCGTGGGAGTGCACGTGAAACGAAATAGAGCAGCAAGCGAGCAGGCGGGTAAGGGGGCAGGCAGGCAGGCAAGCATCTTAATCGCAATCGGGCGGGGGCAAAAAATCAAAGTCTTGGTCATTAATGGCAAGAAAATGATGGCAAAACTCGAGGAAACAAATAGTACGTACACAAGACATTGTTGATTGTGTGTTGTAAAGTCGGTCACGTTAATTGAGCGATTTTATCAAAGTGTGTCAACCACTGTTCTCACGTACGATGAAGTCGGAGAGCTATTGGACATTGAGGGTTGATTGTCTAGCGGCCTCCACACACGCGGCTAAATATAGATCTTTATTACGCAGCGAGTGAGTAACATCATTATAGCGCGAGTGAGTTGGCAAAGGGATGAAAAAAATTAATCATAGACCAAGATACACGCGGCGTAGTCGGGAGTCGAGCTTTATTATGATTGCGCTTGTCATCGACGATTCACAAACGTTACGTACGTACGTACATAATACATGTGTATGCGGCGAAGGTTTGACTGCAAGGAAAATGGTGGTCAAACGGTATAACCGCAGTAAAGCTGTAATAATCCTAAGAGCTCCCCGCGGTGAGCTACCAGAAATTCCTTCTACTTAAAGTCCGCACACGAGCGCGCCAAGGATGGAGAAAGAACCAGCAAAGCTGTGTGAGGTTTCGAAGGCAAGCAGAGCGGAGCGTACTTTCTTAACGCGCGCGCGCGCGGGGCGGCAAGTGGCTTGTACTCGTGTACATGCCGCCCCTGATGCCCCATTCGGCGGTGTCTTCGTACATGCCGCCGCGTCGCACAGATTGCCGTAAATGTTGTCTTATTTATTGCCATCTCGTGGCTTAACCATATGCGTTACAAGCGGTTTGTTTGCGCGTGTGTGTGTACTTACTACTTAAAGTGCGGAACTTTAAATTAATTTAACCGGATTATAAATGCGGTACTGATTAAACAGATTTTTCCGTGTCAGCCGCAGGAAGGAGTCTCTAGGCGAAATCGTAATTAGTCTTAAATTTCCGATTAAATTCTTATCAGCTTGCGAATGATTGGTAACCCGATCCATCTATTCGCTGTTGGATTAAAGATGAAGAAATATGACATACGATATATAAAAATGCGCACGCATACAAATACGTCCGAGTCCATTATTATGGAAGAGCAAAGAAGAATTGCTCGGGGAATTGCGCAGCATGGGGGGAAGATTGGACGCGTCCGTTCCTTGCCGATCCCGCTGCTCGTTTCGTGCCTATTGCTCAGCATTTTCCCCGCCGTTTTCCTCTCGTCCTTTTCTTCTTGAGTACCTATTCCCTGCTTTACTGCCTCACGAATTGTCCAAATCTCAACCAGCGGACCACTTTCTTGCGCTTCGCTACGTTTCATTTCAGTCGAAAAAATTGCACGAAGGAAATGTTTAAACAATTTGTTTCCACTACTTTTATCATGGATTTCGGCCGACTTGTAAAACACGGATTTCGTACTCGGATTTATGAACATTAACCTGAAGAAAATTTTGCGATTCACTTGAATGCCAGCGCGCAAAAGACGGCGAAATATACGGAAATAGGATTGGAAAAATAATGGCATAATAAAAATATGGACGATGGACGCAAACTGTCGACAGATTATGGCCATCAGGAGTGCACAAGACGAACCGGACAATATATACTCTGCTCGCGCACAAATATATTTTAGTGGACACGAGCAGAAGAGAGAGCCTTTAGGAATTGCGGGAATATATATTGCGCTATCGCGACGAAAGCGGACTGAAGAGAGCGCATAACAATAAAGGAACAAATAACAAACGCGCTGCAAAGCGGATAATGCCACTCGTACGTTTTTCCAGCAATTTGTTGACGAGTAGAACGGATGACTTGTAAATCGATTCAGGCGGAAAAGCAGACTGAAACATTATTCTTTAATAATAATTTCGGAGCACCTACGTCCATTGATTTGTCAACTAATGATGCGGTTTGGCAAGGGCCAATTTGCACACATTCCGTCGCAGCGAGTCGAGGGAATGCGCCGCAAACTTTTGCCCTCGCGTTGCGTTCGGTGCGAATTTCATTAGGAAAAGCCTTAATTAAAATCAAAATTCAGCGTCGAGCTCTTTGAGGAACATGTGCTCGAAATTACAGACGATGGCAACGGGCGGCGGCAACGGCAGTGGCGGTGGCACCAGCGAGAGAATCGTCGCAATGTCCTTCGTTGTTGACGTTCGTTCGTTCGTTCGTTCGGCCAGTTTGAAGTTTGCGCTCGCGTTTTGACCCTTCTCATCTGCCGCCTCAGACGCGGGCGTACGGCTTTCAACTTTGTTGACTGTGCGGCCTTGCGACGCCTTCAACTCCACTGACACTTTGCAATTTAATATTTAACCGTTTTATATCGCATTATCTCCCACTTAAATATTTAACACGTTGCCTTTCACGCGCTCCGCCTCATTTTTCGCGAAATTGCGAAAATCTATTTATTATTTGATTATTGATTTAATCCTGCAACTAGTGGAAATCTTTAATCCGCACCGGATTTCCGGCGCTTAGTCCTTTTCCGTTTCCGCTCGTCGTCCTTTTACACTTACTTCTTATCAATTTATCAAGCACTGCCGCTAGCGGCGGTCCATGCGAATGAGCGGTTAGAGTTTGAGGGCGGCACACAGAGTTTGTTCCTACTATGATTAGCAATAATATAAGCGGAAGTTGCGCGTCGCCGGAAATTTTGTTCACTCAAGTTAATTTTTCTCAAATTACGAAAAAGTTTTGTCGTGTATTTTAATTGGAAATTCTCTTTCATAATTTAATTAGGCACTTAATTTAATTTATAAATGAAATCTTCATAAACCTCTTTTTGTGTTGGAAATTAAGTGAAAAATTTTGATCCATAATTGATATTTTTGTTCTTCTTTATGAATCACCGCACAAGCATATTGTGCGAACATTTTGCGTCTTGAGCAAGAGCTAGCAACATGAAAATTCATAATCTCGTAAAGCGGCGACTAAAATATTCAACAACTTTTAATTAACTTCACTTCCGAAACAGTATTCGCGTCCGAGCGCATGAGCACGCTGCTCACCATATCTTTGGACGTATTTTGAAGGCAAAGAAGAGAGCAAAAGCCACCAACCAATTCATTCACTCGCGAAACGTGAGCGATGAGCACTGCAGATGCTTGCTTCTTCTTTGAAGATGTTTTCGCGGCGCGGCGCGTCTGCGATTTGTTTGCGTTTGAGACTCATATTCATTCGTAAAAAATTGTTCATTGTACAACATTTACACGCCGCTTTAGAGATTAATTCGCATTAATTAAATTAAAATTTTTTTGAAGGTTTTTTTACGATAATATCTTGGGGCTCGATATCAATTAATAAGAACATCTAAATTAGTTTTCGCACGTAATGTGCAAGACATTAGTATTGTCGTTTTCGCTTTTATTTCTCGCATTCTGCTTCTAATAGAGTGCGCGTGACTGGCATGACAATTCGAATGGCGAGAGGCGTCCTCGATCAATTGATCAATTAAGCCGCTTTGGCGCGCTTCAGATACCGGTGGCGAGACTGATCACGCTAACTTTTTAAGTGAATTTCGTTGCTTTAGCCTTTGATCCCAACAAAATTCGATAAAAATCTTTTCTCTATAGAAAAATACTTGCTTTTATATTTTCACTTGAAATTATCGCCTACAGCATATTTCACTTATTACGATTCTCCGGTGGATAAAATAGCATTAGACGAATAATGAAAAATTTAAATTATCTAAAATGAGTTTGATTCACATTTACAAAGTTGTGCGGTAGGTACGCACAAGGATGTCATAGTTAGTCATTCTCAATTTAATATTTATTTATATCAAATCGCTTTTCGTTAAAGCGCAAAGTTTAGCTATAAAACATTCCTGAGATTTATGAAGTTAATAAGAAAAGGTCATAAATGTCCTGTCATTTTATTAATGCATTTCCGGGCAATTGCACAATTGCAATTCCATATTTGCGCGAAACTTGTGCTTGTTCTTGCACGTTTTGCTTTAGCTTCGTTCGCAAGAGGATGCAAGACGAGTGAGCATCTGCATTTGAATTTAAATAAATCGAAAGTTTTGCCGACTCGCGCTGACTTTTACCTTGTGTTCGTGTTTTCCGTAGCGCAAGACATGCATCGAAACTATACGAAAGTAGGAAAGTTGTCGTCGCGAAGCGGGTGCGCGCGAGTATAAGTGCAATCCGGATGCAGATGAACATTCAACGAAAAGATATTTGCAACTTTTGCGAAATTGAGCTTCTTCTTCCTCTTCATTGCATTCATTGTCATTGAAATACAAGTTAAAGTTTTTGTGCCCTCTGATTGAGAAGTTTTCCACTACGAAATGCAACCTGTGCACTTGTTAACTCTCGCTCTTTCGCTCAAATCTTAATTTTGAAAACGAAATCCGATTTGACTAAATATTGTATTTTCTCTTTTGTTGCAGGTGAGTGCTATTTGCATTTCCAATGTTTCGAATCGATATGCTAAGGTGGGTGCGGACGGGGTAAGTTTATTTTATCATCAATCGGCGTAAACGCATGCATCAGAAGATAATTGAACCCCGGAGCCCTTTTGGAATTCAATTGAAGTACATTATTAATTTCGAATCTGCATCCTTAATGTCATCCACCATGCGCATAGAGTTTTTGGGGGGCGCGTAGGTAGTGGTGATGCGAGCACATTCCCTTCGCCTTCCGGGTTTTGGCTTGGTTGGCCTCCATTGAGTTTCGACGCAAACGTCCGCATTTCATCACCATCATCGCCGCGTCGTCGATTGTCAAGCGGTATTTGACGCTAACGACACGACAGCAGCGGCAACGACGGCGGCGGCGGCGGTAGCGGTGGCGGCACGGTGTGAACTTAATATGCTTGAATTCACACCATCCTTGAGCTATTATTACGTCGCGTTCGCGTATACGAATTTAATTTATCGCGTCGTCTTTCTCTTTATCACGGATTAAATTGACATTGGAGGATAATCGTATTTCGTATTTTGATTCATAAGTGATCATTAACTGCTGATTGTTTCAATTACCACACTCTCGATTTACACGACAAACGCCGGAGCGTGTAAATCAAAATCGCAAAAGTGCGAATATAATTTCACTCGAAATTCGATATTTATGTCTCGTGACTTAAGCGTCACGTGGAAATTGACTTGGTGTAAAAGGCAAATTTAAAAAAGTGCTCTATTTGAAGGTGGTGGTGGTGGCAGAGAATGAAAATCATAACTCTTTCGAGGAGAGGGCAATAAAGGTAAAAATTTAATTGAAAAACTTTACTGCACGTGCACATCGCATACGTTTTCCATACATTCCTATATATTTTTTATATTTGGGGAAAAACTTTTTTGTTTTATGCCCTTTTATAGATCTCCGCAGATACGCCCGGTTTTTAAGAACTTGCACAACTTTATTTTATGCACAGAGTGTTTGCGCACGCTGTTCAAAGTTGAACAATCAAATGCCTCTAAGCGTATTGTGCAGTCGCCCAGTAAAATTGAAATAACAAGCCTATTCTTAAAGTTGACTTCCTCAAACGTCCAGAAACAGACAAACAAGTTTAAGGGTCTTTTGCCTTTTGCGTTCACTTTTCACAAGGATGACTTCTCCGCGGATGAATGGGGGCCACGTGAGTGGTGAAGGATGAGTGTGAAAAGAGGGCGCAGAAAGTTTATAGAGTGAGGGACTCTTCATATTTTTCATTTTTTGCATCTTGTTTTATGAAGGTAAATTCGTCCTGGTTCAAGTGTAATATTTAGGTGAAGTGCGCATCCTCTAAGAGTGTGCCAGGCCTATTTTTAAAGGAGACGCTGCGTAGTTATTTCCTCGTGACGGGCAAAGCAGGAGAATTACATGTTGGAAAAGTTGAATTTAACGAATTTGCAAAGAACGATTCGAATTATTTACGCAGCGTATTTTACTGCATAAATACGGTCATTCGCACACTTTAATTAAGCAAATTCTCGTGCGAATTTTATCTTTATGGCGCGGCTATTACGAAATCGGCGACAAAGTAAGGAGAAATAGCGCGCGACGCGCACTTGGCGAACGGAAACAAATGCTCGAGAACAAAAGTTGTGCGCGCGGGCTCCTTAAGTAAAAGGGTGAAAGAAAGGAAATAGGCGTTGGCGTTTCAACAATAGTGCGAAAAAAATTACTCAAAGAGGGTGGCCCCTTTGTGCCGCGAAAAACAATGAAGGCACTAGTGCATTACAAGGCGCGCGCGCAAAAAAGGACGCTATTTTGTTCAAAGTGTACGAATTAATCACTTTGAATGTAATCGCATTTGGAAATTGTTCAGCGATTAGTGTATTTACCTGCGCGAAAATTTGAGAATCTCTCATAAAATAAACAATAGTGGTGCGAATAATAGCAACAAAAATAACAATGCGCATTTCGTGCACATGAACAATATGATTACGAAACAATGTCGGATTATTTTATTACAATTTATATGTAATTTTCATAGCGTTTGAATGCGAATTTTATTTTGCCCAAGGGTGAACAAACGCACATTTGCTATTTACGATTATGTTTTTTCCCTGCGTATGGCTGAAACAATTCATTTTCAATTTTTAGCCATATTTCTTGTATCTGGTCGCTCCCCCACTTTTTGCGATATCTTCTTAGTCGGTTTTTATCGAGTATCCTCGTTTATACTGGATATATTATATTTTTCGCTTCTCTCTACCTGTTATCCATGCGCTTTTTTGCACTTGTTTACTATTTATATATATTTTATATGAGTTGCCATTGTGTCTCTCGAAAAAAAAAACGACGAAACATTGCTGCCCTTCTCATAAGTTAAGTTTATTTTTTGCGTCCATCCGTCCGCCCGTCTGGCTGTCTAGTTCAAATTTCACGGCGTAATGTGCTGCTGCTGCTGGGTGCTTGCAGAAGCAGCCTGCATAGTAGAATAAAATAAAATAACATGAAAATAATAAAAAAAAAGGAAGCGCACGCATATGTAACACGACGCGGGTAAAAAAATAAGGGACAAAATACAGGAGCAGACACAACGCACGAACGCGTAAAAAAGCCTGCGGTACGAGAAGCGTGTGCGAAAACACGGGGAAAAGTGAAACACTTGTACGCATTTATGAACCCGCATGATTTATAGCCTGGTGCCGTTGGTTGTTCAACAAAAATGTGCAGAATTGCAATGCGAAATTTGCGGTCGAATTAATTAACATATAAATCAAAAATGATCAATCTTCATTTGTTCACTGATGATTTATAAATTGAGGATTTTTTATTATTTTCGCCGAGCGGGCGGCAGTTTAGCGAAAATGTTAAATGTTCATACATTTATTTTAATTTGCAAAATTGTGCGCGCACGCCTTGATCCAGAAAATACAATATTTCATTGATCAGTAACTTTTTTTTATTTGAATAATTTGTTGTGCGCATGACTTTTTTTTCATCTCAAATGTATTTTTGTATTTTTGAGCATTGTGTTGTAAACAAAATTGTTTCATCCACGATTTTATCGGGAATTACATACAATTGTTTTTCTCTGCGAGACGTGCAGATTTATTTTAAATTTAAATTTATGATGGCTAAAAGAAATGGAGAAAGTCGCGCAAAATAGTCGACAAACAAACTAGGAAAATGTGCCGCTTGCTGCTATTTTTGGCAAGTGAATAAAAAAAATGTATTTTCCTTTTTGATTTAATCGGACGCGAGACAAATGAACAAATGCAATTTTCACTCATCATCGTTGACATTTGTTGATTTTGATGTAACGCACACGCGGAACGAGTACACACTGACAAAGGAGACACAGGGAGGGTCGGCGCTGCTGCCTCTGCAAATTGCTTAATCAAATTGCCTTCCGCAGGGGGCCCGCGTGTTGCGCGCTGCGTATTCCGTTATTCCGACACATGAAATATATTGTCAACAGCGTTTATGGACGTTTATATATTCGTAATTCAATGCGCATCATGCACATACGCCGCCTCCGCCGCTGCCGCGCGCAGATAGAGATCAACGCTATCACTAACTGCGCGGGCACTGCACAAGTATTTGTTATTGGAAGAGACGGGGGACAGACGGCAGCGACGGCGGTGGCGGTCGTAGTGGTGTAACTGAGATGGATATTTGTACTCGCATACGCTGGAGGCATTCGTAACTGTACACGTGCGCGCACACACACATGCAATGTGCGTTTCAAATTGATTTATGTTGCTTTGTTTTGGGCGGGCCGTGCATGTGTATCCTGTGCATGCAACTGCAGGATGTGCATCTATCAACTGCATTCGTGTGCCTGCCAATGCCAGCCGCTGCCCGCCAACTCTATTTCTCCCTAAAATTGTCAATGTCACGTTTTCGAAACAGTGTTGCATGATCCGGATTAGGATTAGGATTCGCTAACAACGATAAAAGAAAATAAGAGTTGAGAAGTAAATCGGATAACGTTTTAGACTTTCTATTTTATTTCGTTCACATAACGAAGAATAATGAGGAAAAAGAAGGAATAAATACGTGATGTAAAAAATTAACAAGCAGATTGTTTTGTGCCTTATGTGCGAACATTTAGTAGATATTAATAGAATGAGGAAGAAACATAGAAGGAGATTAACAAACAAGTAGCATTTATTTACTTGAGAATAAGAGAAGAACACTTAACGCGATTATACTTTGCGTTGTCGACTTTGTGCACTAAGCACGCTCGCGAGGCGTATAATTGTTGTGCCCCTACGGCACTAGCGCGACGGCGGCAGTAGCGGCGGCGGCGTCAGTGGCACTCACATCTTTAAGAAGTGCGAGCGATTCGCTGAAAATCTCATCGACGTCTGTTCGTTTACGCGCGCGTGGAACAAAAGCGCGCAGAAAAGGAGTACGACGCGCTTGCTCATTTGCATACTTTGCGCACTAATTACGAAATTTACTCGTTAACTAATACATAGTTGCGCTAAACTGCCATTAACCCATCGTATCTCAAAGGCAAGCGGAAACGATGAAGCATTCAGCTTTGCTTTGTGAGGATTGTTGTTAGTAATTATATTTGAAATATTTTTAATGTGTTTTTCATTTTCAACGCACATTTTATTTAATTTAGATGTGTGTGTGTGGAGGCATTTAAGATTACTTTTAAATTAAATTGCAATTTAATTTCGAATCAATTAATATCGAAAGTAATTAAAGCAATTATAATCAATGATTAATGAAGTCTCTCAAGTCTAACGACAGCTTCATGGGATTAAAAAGCGTCTTGGCGTAATTTTTTGTTTTCTTGGTAATGAATTAATTAATTAATGGAATTCGATTCATGTTAAATACGAGAAATAATTGACAGGTATCACAAATATTTTCTATTTAATTAAAAGTTATATTCTGCAACTTTTAGCTTACTTCCGAAAACTTGCAGTTTCGTTAAGCGAATCCAACTTTCCTTTCAGATTTTGCATTGATGCAAACTCGCGCTACTTGGCTGCGCTGCATAAAGCACGACTTTTGTGCAATCGGGTGGCGGCAGCGGCGACGGCGGCAGCAGCGTTGCGCGGTGTGACGCGGTGAACGCGTGCAGTTTCCCGAATTTAATCACATCGAGAGTCGCGTTTAATTACAACATGTTCGAGCAAAACAAAAACTTGCAAGCAATTCGAATCGTTAAATGATTTCGGTGCGTGAAATGCACGAGTCGCATGCATGGCGTGTAATAGTTTGTGAAAATTAAACGCGTTCGCGTATTTATTGCTGTAATGACTTGATGAATTTCTGAATTTCTAAACACCTCTCAAAGTATAATAATAATATTTCGTAATTGAAATACACGTACGCCAACGAAGGTGCGCGCCAATAAATGCCATACGAATTCATTCATATTTTACATATTTTGCGGCGCGGCAAAACGCTGAGCATTTATTGATTTTCAATAAAGTATTGATGTATTAAAAAATCTTTTGTGCTACACGACGGTGGCATCGGCAGCGGATGCCTGAATTATTGATAAGACAGTTCGAACAGTTCTCAGCGTTTCGTGCCGTGAAAGTTGCATATTGAATGAAACAAGGGAGTCGAGAAACGGGCGAGAAGAGATATTTTCATTTGAAGAGGAATAAGCGCGCAAATGTGTTGAGCCCCGAAACAAAGATAGCATTGAATTTCCACTCGCTTGTTATCGCGCATACGTGTTGAGCGATTGGAGCGACATCTGTTCATTATCATACACACATTACGCAGTCGACATTCATAATTGTAAGCATTGAATAACTTTTATTCGCGTATTAAATCGACATTTTTTTGTGCGGATGGTTATGATGATGGTGATCCAGTTTTCTTACCGTTCTTACTGTGCACACAAACGTAATTTTTTCGTCGGGTTAAAGCGTGCGCGTTCTTCAGCTTCATGATTTATCAATGTTTCATGTCTGAACTTACGGAATTAGTAACTGCGCCGCGCTTCTCGAGAGTTTGTTCGGCCGCCGCCTTCGCTTTTCGCCCCCATCTCACGGCGGTGCGCCGCCCGCCGCCCCCCGCGAAGCCTCGCTGATGCTGTAGCGCCATTTGGCTGCATGCTTCCCAATTTTCATCCATTTCAATGATGTATCATATTCATTGCCGGTTACACGTTGTGCATTTGCCATTTTGGTATATTTATCACGGGAATATACAGCACATTTGCCGTCCCTCTCAGCATGCTCGATGAGCACGCGTTTGTTAGCACGGTTGCCATCGATTCCAATGGCAAAATTGGCAAACTTCATAAATTTAAATGGAAATATTTTCCCTCTTGAAAAATGCGTTTCTACATTTGGCTAAATTAGTGTAATTAACCTCATTTTCAATCTGTAACAAATTGTAAAAAATAAATGTGATATTTTTAAAAAATAAATTCGAAACTAAATCTAGATACGGAATTTTGATGTAACTCGAGGATGATGTTGGAAAATATATTTAGGAATTTTTGAATAAAGCAGCTGTGGAGAAAAACAGAATGGATGAAAAACACATCAAAATACGAAACAATACGTTTTCGCGCATATTGTCGTAGTAGTTAACGCATGGAGTGAGGCGGCGCGAGGCCAACGAAGCATTTTATTTTGCGCGTCGGGCGTTTTTGCGGTTTTTGTCACCGTACGCTTGAAATATGAACAACAACGGCGACGTTGTCGTTGGCGGCAACGTGTGCGACGGCGGCGGTGGCGTGCACACGTTGAATTGGCGGATGTGTTGCGCTCTGCAATTTTAATTAAAATCTCGACCAAATGTGCGCTATTTTTGCGTCTTCCAACAACTTTTTTAAATACCGTCAACGCGCCACATGATTATACATTTTCATCTAGCGCTCCCGCTCTCCGCAGCCACCAAACGCATACAGCAATTTGACAATAGTTTTAATTTATCATCGAGTGCAATGTTTTATAACCTTGAAATGTAAGTTGAGTAGTTACTTACAGTCGTCCTGGACACATAAATCAGGAGTAACTTAAGCTCTACGTGGACGTTGCGACGCGTTGTTGCTCGTGTTTGAACGTTAGTTGGCATTAGCGCGTGGGGGATGCTCGACGAAATAAATAGTGCTAAGTGCGCAAAGTTTTTAATGGCGCCGATGAAACTCGAAACGGCCGATGCGCGCTTCATGGAAGCAATTAAAAGTGCAGTTAATTAAGACATTGTGCAATTGCTTGCGCGAACGCAATTCTGATGAGATGCGCAATACGCGCGACACGGCCTGTGCGGTGTGTATCTCTTTAGCGGTAAGTGGGCCGCGGGGGCGGCGACGGCTACGATGGCAGTAGCGGCTACTATTAGTTCAAAAAGGAAACGGAGACGGCAGTCGCACGGGCATAAAGTTTGCACCTTAATATCGCTCGCTGGCGGTGGCGTACAATTGCATCGAAAAATATTTTCAACTGGCACGCGAATGCATTTTGTAACAGTGTGTGGGTTGTATTGCATATGGCAGCGCGCTGCAGCGACTAGAAATTCGAAATGTGAAACTGCTCAAGAGTAGTTGAAAACTCGTGCACAACTTTAACTTTAACTATTCCGTTCTACTCGCACAAATACTTTTTCAATGGGGTCTAATGCCAAGTTATAAACAGAGTGGTACAGTTAACAATTGTTAAAGACTTTCATAATCATTCTGTATAATATACAACATTTTTAAGGAGTTGACTGGTGAATTTAATTAAATTTATTCGACGATTAGAGCAAGTTTCTGATTTAAATTGCGTGGTATGCTATTTATTCGTACGTAGTTTCGTAGAGGTAGTGTACATGACATGTTTATAGAACGAACACGAGTATTGTTTGTTTACTCCGTAGTTGTTAGGGGCTTGTTCTTTTCATGAATGAATGAATGGCGGGATGATATTAGTTACACTGCACAGGCTAAGCACACCGCCGCCCCCACGCCCACGCTTTGCATTCGCGCATCGAGAGAAGTTTTACTTCGTTTTCGTCGTCGGCTTTGTGCGGTAACCGCCAAGTTTGCTAAATTGCAACAAAGATTGACGATTTCGCGCGCGCGCACGTAAATGAGAAATTCACAATTACTTTGCCTTCGGTTTTCGTTGCGGCGGCGTAATTATGAGGGTGGGTTAGTTTAACCTATTTTTAAAAGTGTCAAAATCAATCAATCAATTTGTCAATTTGTGATTTTAAGCGAAAGCGAATGTCAGAAATTGTTGACGTTTGGAAAAGTGAATTTTTTCGCGTTTCACTATTGTGAATTTCTGAATTTTCTTTTGAGAGGCTTTGGAAACTGGGAAGGCAGAAAATAAAGGAGAAAAATAACAGATGATGGCAGATATTTTTAATGGATTGATATATACCGAGTGTTGAAAATGTTCGAATTATTTGCCACGCGCAATGTTGCCTTCATTTCGGATTGTTCCGACGCTCGAAAGATTTAGGATAATTTTGCGTTTGTGCGAGGTTTTATGTAAGAATTGAGAAAGAATTATGGCAAAAGAAATTGCAGGCGACATTTTGTATTTTTTTTGCCTTTTTTTGGATGGATGTATTCAGGAAGAGTTCACGAATTCCTATCTCGCATCGCGAATACGGAATTGCGCGAGACCTCCTCATCGAAGGATGGCGATGAGGAGCGGCAGCAAGCAGCAAGCAAGCACATTGTCAACGCAGTGCACGTTTTTTCGAGGTGCGCTTCAGTTGTGTATTTCTTTTAGATTATTTATTTTTATTTTCTACCTTGCGTTTGCGGTTCATTCCGAGTACGACTTTTACTTTTTGGTGCTGCCTACTTTTTGTTTATTTGTATTCGACGCCGTATTTACTTTGAAGGACTTTTAAAAAGAGGACAAAATTACGGGATAACATAATTTTGAGGTATTATCAAAGATTTTGGGATTTGTTTTTTTTTTCTTATGATTGAATTTTTGCAACTTTTATGTGTGAGCAAAATATTTAATTATTTAATTTTAATATTTTTGAATCTCATTTTCTTCAACTTTTATCTGTGAGGATTTTCTTAATAACATCCGCCCGGATCTGATGTCTAAGTACGTATTCATATTTTTATGCGAGGATTCTTGAAACAATGCAGAATGGACGCGATTAATAGCTAAGATTGTCTCATGCCGTCCCCTCTTGAGATTTTCCGCGTTGTATCAACTTAATCCAGCGTAGGGCAATTGTAATTATTTTCGGCGTGCTTTTCGCCCAGATTTTCTTTTCATCCCGTCCTCCTTTCTTTCGTTTCGCCTTGGCTTTTTCTTGGGTTATATTTTCCAAGGTAGTCATCCCTTTTATTAGCGGTATTAAGTGCGCTTGCGTTGCGTTTGCACCTTTGTTGGTGGTTGTTGTTGTTGTTGTTGTCTGCAGCCTGCCTACGCGTAAAATGCTGCACCAGCACTCGAGCGAATTGGATTTGCGTCTTTGCGTTTGTGCGCGTTTCTTAATAAAGTATGCAAAGTCGTCGCAGTCGTCGTCGGCTCGGTCGTGATTTAGATGTTTTACACGATTGATTTTTTATTCCTCTCGCGGTGCGAATGCAAATTTCAATGAATTCCATTGAAGCAAATCCTGAAAGCAGATACAGGATAAGAGATAAAAACGAATAAAGTGGCGAAGCGAATTTGCAGAATAAATGCGTTGCCTTGTGCACAGTCAGCTATTCTCAAGGGGTGCTAAATGAATCAAATACTAATGTCTTCTTTTGTTTCAGGTGAGTTTTTTCTTGCAAACCTTTCGAATCATGATCAAAATCAGCGTTGGATTTATCGCAGGTTGGTGTAAGCATGTATTTCGTAAATAATGCGAAATATTTTATGCGGCACTCTAAGATTAAATCAGAAAGATGGCGGAGAATAGATTTCGAAACTAAAACTAATAAGCACTTATACGACGTACATAAATGTAAACAAAAAGTGGAAGAAGTACAAAACGGTGGCGTATTACATGCGGGAATATTTCTCGGAACGGGCGAAAAACGAAACCGGCAAACAACAAGATCGTTTCGCATTCAGCGCGCGCGAGATGAATGCGTTCTCTCCCGGGTGATGTGGTGTGCCGCAGGCGCGTGCTGGCACGCTTCTCCGCATATGTTCCCTTATGCGTTGGCGGTGTTTGCCGCCTCGCTCAACCCACCACCCAACCCGCCGATTCGTCCATGCATGCAAACATCGTCTGGTCAGTTTGCAGGAAATGCGCTCGCGGCGCACTACTCTCAGCATCAGCTATTCTAACAATATTCCTGCTTTACCTTCTTGCGTGTATACAACAACCACATATCCTTAAACTACAGGATGTTTCGCAAAGATAAAAAGATACTTTCATCAGAAGAAATTTCAAATGAGGGAAATGAATTTTTAGTAATTTTTCAAGATTTTAGTTAGACCTGAATTTTTCATGCATTATTTTCTAACGGGTTTAGTTTGGTATTTAGAAAAATGGGTGGTCAGGTTGACCATTTGAACATTGCAAATGATTCGTATCTGCACGCCAAAATGTGTCGATCGTAACGCTTCAACTTATATTTCGTTTTGCGCTCTGTCCAACGCGCATTGTTGAATGCGCGCCGCGTCCTTCGTCCTTTTTTCGGATCCTTGACTGAAACGGCGTAATGTCTTGGCGTTTTGCGTTCGCGTGGTGCGGTTCGCCGCCACCAGCACGTCGGCAATTTCACCGAATTTCACTTGTAATCGCTCAGTGCATCAATCACTGTCAGCCGAATGAGACTTATAAAAACATTATGCGCGCGCATGCCACAAGCATCGTCGCCAGCGCCATCGCCAACGCGCTATCAGTGCCATCGCTGCGCTCGTTCCTTTTATGCGCATATTACGCGTATGAGCGCAGTATTTTTATTTATAGTTTTCCCGTTTCAATTTTGCGCTTTAGAACAGCAAGTGATTTTGCCTTTTTCTTCACTTGCTCGTATGACTGATGTGGATATTAAAAACCACTGACTTTCAAATTACGCGTTAATATCTCAAGGCATAAGATACATTTCAAATTTATTTTAAATTGTTAATGTTTAAACCTGAATGGAAACTGGATTAAAAAGAAATATTAATTCAGTTTCCAGGTTTACAAAAAATATGCAATACAATCAAAAGAGTGGAAATTCATTCCGTTGATTATTCATTGTGATTATGAATAAAACAAGACAGTGGATTACAATTTCAATTATGAATAATTTTATTGTTATGATTGCAGCAAACGCGCGCATTCTCGTAAAGGAACATCGCGTACATGTAATTATTTTGTCATTGGTATGAGCTTATCAGCAATGAAAACGTAATGAATGCTGCGTTGCGAAGCATTTGCGCGCTCGAGCTTCATTTCTGTCGAATTTCCAAAGCTCCTCTTTCGCATACGTACTGTATATATATAAACATTATGATTATTCGGCTCCTCAATTACTGTACGCACGCAACGAATCGCGATGCGCGATCGCGCGAGAACAATTTTACGCGTATTACGCGCGTTTTCAATTTTCATAAACACGCACCGCACGACAATAAAAACGGATCATAATACAACACGAAATACCAAGTTGTTATTAAACGCTTGCTTCTAATTGCGACCTCATACAGGGTGTTATAGAAATGTAGCTAGGCAACAAAACTATGTATTACATAAATGAAATTGTGCCGGTGACGAATGCGTACATGACTGGTTAACGGGTAGATTAAATGATATTTACACAATAAGTTGAAACACATTGGATCCAAAACAAAAGCAAACAAATGGTTGATGGGCAGAGTTACGTTCGAACAGCATGGTTTGCGAATATTTAATTTATTTGTGAAGCAAGTGCCAATTTCAATTACGTCGATGCACCGCATTTACGCGAATTGGCTTATACGCCCGCCAGCAATTTCATCGCGTTCCCAAAATTTCAATTTCGACATTCAAAATGCGCACTTGATGTGCGTTAATTAAATACATCAGGCGCGTCCTTAATTATGCCTAATTTTGCGTTAAGTTGATTCTTAGATTTTTTTCTAAAAGAATTTGCACAAGTTTCAGACAGAAATATCATTATTAAATTTTCAGAATGTGTATACTCTAAAAGAGAATTTTTTAAAACGTATAAACGCGGCATTTTAAATAATTAAAAATTAGTAGTGGAACTTGGCGGAAGAAAAAGTCGTTTAATGGTGTCGTGAACGCTGTCGTTGACGTTTTTTGGGGTACGACGTGCACACGTAATGTAATCGCATAAATTTTAATAATTAAAATTTCATGTTGATATATGTAATTAGTGCAGTAATTTATTTTTCGAAGAATGCACGAACGCGGCATCCTCTTCGTCTACTTCATTCTCGGTTGCGCATTCTTCGAGCGAATTGCTCTTTTCGTTTAGCGTCTTTGCAGCGAGCAGCAGGTAGCGCGCGACGCGTTCATATTTCATAGCGGAGCCGCTGCGCCGCCTCCCTAGCGATTTCATACTTGAACTTGGCGGCGCCACTGCCAGCGCCACCGTTGTTACACTCGTCTTCCGAGCGGCCGTTTCACTCCGTCATTTACGGTAGACATGCTCCGCACACGTAAGGATGAGAAATAATTGCACTGTAACACACTAATTACACGGGCATATTTTCATCGCGAGCTCTATTATTTCCGACCCGTTAAGCGATGACACTTTTGTTATAAATCTTTCATTTTTTTGCCCAGGCGTTCACTGAAAATTCCAGGACGAGTTGGATGGATTATTTAGAATTATTGTTGATTTATCATATTCATTATTCCAATGACTACTTCCGGCGGGAAATTAAAATTACGCTAAACCGCTAACCGGATTTAATTTTAATTGATTGCGTTTATTGAAATAGTAGAAGAAGTTTTAATAATGAATTCGATGAATGATTAATAATGAAAAAGTTTTTGTAGGTATATCTTTAATTAAAAATCAAAATTTGTTTGCGCAAAATAGAAATTTAATTAATTTTAGCCGTAATTTAATGTTTTTTTCGTAGAACTGTAAACATATTCGAAGCTCTATAGGTATTTTAATATTTCATGAATCTATGTTTTTTGAAAAGAACAACAACATGTGGGGAAAATACGGAAAAGCGAGTGATTGTCTATGCACATACTGCCTGAGTGCCTAAAATCACTCCTAATGGAAACTGCAAAGTAAATCGGCTTTTATTCCATCAGCTGTAATTGAAGCTACAATGCGCTAGCGCATGTTCAGAGCTAGCGCGTATTTTGCAGGCGGAGTAATGAGCCTACATATTTTTTTATGAAATCTGCTGCATTGCGTACACGACGAATTAAAATTCATTACACGTTCGGCGATTCTACAAATGTACATTTATAGAATTTCATTTAATCCTTGACGTACATATTTTAGTTTTCCGGTATTGTTATGCGTATTAACAAAATCATGCTGCAGCATTTTTCGAGCAAATTTTGCGTGATACCGTGTTTTGTTGGGTATAGGTATTATAAATTTGATTGATTTCGCTAACTCAATTATAGAACATTTGGTTAATTACTAGTTTCATGACAAAACAATTGAATGTAATCGTAAAACGCGGACGAACGCTAATTCGTTTGCTGGATGCGCTTGCAATGTGCAAGTTTAATTACGTAAAATTTAATTAAATTTAACGCCGGCAATCGTTTATGTTGAATGCGGTCCGAAAAATATGAGAAAAGCAAATCGGGGAGGGACGAAATTGTAAAATAGCGTCAAGTACACAAGCGCGTGTGCGCGGCATAGCTGTCGTTATCAACCAGCGACCGCGTATTAACTCATTCAAATGGCTTGCAAATAGCGCGTTCCTTCCGCTCGGTCGTAGTCGTTCGTTGTTCATTCCGCACCACTTTGTGAAATGATTTTATATGCGTCTCGAGACGTGCGAATTAATTAAAATTGAAATATCAAAAAGCAAGGAAAAGCCATTTTGTACTCGATGCGACCAACGCGCAAAGGAAAACGCGTGCACTCGGCTCGGCGTCCTCGCCGAATCGTCCGTGCTGCTCGAACATGGCGGCTATTTTTCAGGCTTACACAGCAGCAACCCCAAAAAGTAGGTTTTTCAAACGTATGCAAAGCAAGAGATCCGGTCCGGTCACATGCATAAGGATTGCCTTACTCCTTTTGCCACTCGCGCCGTATTCACATTTTCAAGAGGGCGATTTTTACATTTTTACGATGCCGTCGACTCGATAGAGATAAAGTTTTCAAAGCCCACAAGCAACCCTAAGGAAATTCATAGATATGCAGTAGTTGCGTGCGCGTCTCTCGTTTTGCAGATATATGTGCATTGATGGAGTGCTGCTTGCTGCAACTATGTAGTAGTTGATCGTAAATTGTAAAGTTGTACTCTAGTTTTAAGTCATTTGCACAAAAGTTTGAAAACATGTGACAACTTTTCTTGCCGCTCCCGGACGACTTAACCTTCAACTAAAAGACAATTACGCGTCGCGTACGTTTAAAGCTGCGAAACGGAGGTAATTGCGCTTTAAGACGACACGCGAAAGATGTTCGCGTGCGCAATTTAATTTCGGCCAATAAAACATTCATAAAGAGCACCATCGGGGAGCAATGTTCCTATTACGTGCAGGAATCCTGGTAATAACTGCCAGCAATATCTTTCACCCTTGTGCACACACTCACGTGACGCAGGCGCTGAGCGTGCGCATTTCTTATCTCGTCTCGGTTAAAGGGGTAGAGAGTGGTTTCGTTTGCTAAAAACTTGGAAGAAATTGAAGTGCATAAATAGTTTTCCGCCTGAGTTATTGCAAGCTTTGACTTTCACGGCAAACGTGCTTAAAAGTTATGAAAAATATTTTTGTAATTGCGATCAATCGAATTTGTCTATTTTCTGCGCTCAAAGATGATTGAAAAATCTTATGAAATTTTATTGCATGAACCATAGTACACGTTTCACTTTAGCAATTTTTAAGGAATTTTATTTAAAAGTGTTGTAAAATCAAAGCACGTACAATATTGAAAAACATTTAAAACCACCCTCGGAATGAACTTTTGCCACCGCCAGCCGAACGGCAGGGTTTAGTTTTATTTGTATTTTCGGATGTATATAAATGCGAATAACGTGACAAAAATAAAAGTCGGCATCTCGTACGCACGCTGAAATGCATGCGGAAACAACATTGTCGTTGGAGTATTTCTCTCTCTCTCTCGCCAGAAGCATCCCGCAAACAAATACGTACAGAGGAGGGAGGGCAATTCCAATTTTCGGCAGCGCGTGGCGAGCAAATATTTAATTTAACCTTCGTCCGAAACCGCATACCTGTGGAATAGATGAGACACTCTATTCGGCGACATAGTGCAATTGTTAATGCGCGCGCCTGTGAATTTGCATAGCTGTAACAACTAATTATAACTCATACGCCTAGTTTGTATTAAGTGCGCTCGCGGCGAGACAGACAATTGCGGAACAATCTATAAAGTGCTACTCGCAACACAAACAGCCGCGCACTTATCTCGCTTAATCCGCGCGTCTTGTGCATTTAGTAGATGAATGCTTGCGCCACGTTTTCGCACTTTAACGCAACGAAAGATCCACACGGTACACACTCGACTCCGGGTTGGGACTGTTTTGTTTGTTTCTGTAACTTAATGTCGCTGGAGCGTTAAGTGCGTTGTTTTGTGT
>JARJDV010001433.1:0-10469 GCA_030264675.1 Anaulacaspis nigra | reverse complement strand
CTAAAGAGCTCAGTTAAAAAGACTTTCTCTTTAGTAATAACTCCGAAACTAATAGAGATGATTTAATTCTGTAAAAAGCATGTGATAGAGCACTAATAGAATAAGCTTAGTGCGAAATTTCATGAGTCTAGCTAGATTATTAATCGTCCAAAATGCAATGTGCAAGTACATAAAAGAGAAAGTCTTTTTAACTGAGCTCTTTAGTAATATCTCTATTAGTTTCGGAGTTATTACTAAAGAGATATTTGTATTCTGTAAACGGGACGTGATAGAGCATCAATAAATTAAGTTCCCTGCGAAATTTCATGCGTCTAGCTAAATTATTAGTCTTCCGAAATTCAATGTGCAAGTNCCCGTCGACATTTCATGAGTCCAGCTAAATTATTAGTCTTCCGAAATGCATTGTGCAAGTTCATACAACAGAGGGCCTTATTTAACGGTGCTGTTTAGCAATAACTCCGAAACTAATAGAAATATTTGAGTTCCCTGCGAAATTTCATGAGTTTAGATAAATTAGTCGGTTTCCGAGATTCAATGGGCAAGGACATACAGAAGTGTGCCTTTTTTATCAGTGCTGTTTAGCAATAACTCCGAAACTAATAGAGATATTTGAATTCTGTAAACGGGACGTGATAGAGTATCAATAAATTAAGTTCCCTGCGAAATTNTGTAAGTACATAAAATAGTGAGCCTTAATACATACAACAGAGAGCCTTTTTAACTGAGCTCTTTAGTAATAACTCCGAAATTAATAGAGATATTTGAATTCTGTAAAAAGTATGTGATAGAACAATAATAGACTAAGTTCACTGTGAAATTTCATGAGCCTAGCTAAATTATTAATAGAGATATTTGAATTCTGTAAACAGGAGGTGCTCTATCACCAATAGATTAAGTTCACTGTAAAATTTCATGAGTCTAGCTAAATTAGTAGTCTTCCGAATTTCAATGTGTAAGTACATACAAAAGAGAGCCTTATTTAACAGTGCTGTTTAGTAATAACTCCGAAACTAATAGAGATATTTGAANCATACAAAAGAGAGCCTTATTTAACAGTGCTGTTTAGTAATAACTCCGAAACTATTAGAGAGACACACGCAGCGGATAAAGAAGTAGAGGAACTTACTTACCCACGCGTTGCTACTAAAGTCTTCTGCGAACACTGCGCCGCGACCGCGTATAAACAACGCATGCAATCACGAAACGCGCTCATTCGCCGTTCATTTATTCCGTGCGACCCCCGTGTAAAAGACATTGCGACGAAGAAAGTGATGCGTGTGCGTACTGATTGCATCGTCCTGTGAATTGCAATCGGAAATTTTGTGCGAGAGCGCGGAAGTTAAGACGCGGCGAAGAAGTGAATCAATTAGAGTATCTATCAAGTGCATGCACGTGCCGTGTAATTAACTTACAGCGAGCGATTCAATTCGCGCCGGCGGCGAGTGCTTTCCATTCGTTGCTGAACTGCGCCGTCCGTTTGCATAATGGTTTCTTTTGTGATCCGTCTTAAAACAAAATGCGAAATACGGTGCATGCTTGACATTGCGCAACCGCTCCTCCGCGCATTCGAGTTCGCTGCGTTCTAATAATGCTCGCTGCGTACTTCCTACACAGTCATGCTTCAGTGTTCAAACAATTTAATACAATTAGCGAATTATTAGCAAAATCCGATGAATAATACGGCGTAAGGAATGAAATGAGAAGAAACAATACAGTCATTGCAACGCTCAGCGCCGTAGGAAACTAATTAATTATGCCTGTTTTGTGTGCTTGCTTTTTTCCTGATGCCGAGAGAAAGGCGGCGTCGCGCGTGTTAGCACATTGGAAAGCCGTTTTTGTTCTGTCCTTGATAACGTGTTCACATTCTAATTTCGAATCAAATTCACAGCATTATTAACGCGGCGTCTCATTGTCGCTGGAGTGGTTCGCGGCGTAATTATTGTCCTGGCGGCCGTCACGGTACGCACTTCAGCAGCGATTGACGCGTATTGTTGCAGGTGAGAGTGAGAAGATGACCTGGAATCTGCTAACGAGCGTGTAACACCTGGCAGACAAAAATTACGCGCGCGCCCCAGGAACTTTCTTTCCGCGCCACTACTTGATCGCATTGAACCGCAGCGAGCATGTATCGTAGGATGATGGTGAGCGCGATCGCGCTTTGTGCGGTGTTCACAACAAGCGGCGGCACGCACAACGATGCGCCGCTATCAAGGAAATTGGTGAAGAGTGCTGGTGACCCCGAATTGCTGACTTACTTTCGCATTGCTACCCGATGGCCAGCTGGCGCGTTGACACGGAAAACGCGCGCGAGCCGCGCACTGTACACAGTACCGGCACGCGTCCTCCGCGAGCAGACAATATCGCAGTCGGCGACGCCAATTAGTAACGGCATGATGGAGACAAAGACGCAACACTCCAGCACCACGTTTGATCTGACCGTTTCGCCCTCCTTCTATGACGACGATTATGATGATGAGGACCAGAAGGAAGAACTCTCCGGGTCAATTGAAGAGGATGAAGATCGACACGCTGGAGGTCACGAAGTAGATGAGCATCCCGGCGTCCTCACGCGCCCAAATTATCCTGGTCGTGGAAAGTGGGCTCAAAGGGGCCTAAAGCATGTTCCCTACGTGCATACAACCAATCCGTACAACAAAAAGTACATTAATCATAAGCCAACGATTATTCCGAACCCATACAATCCACATGAGAATCTTGGCCATCATATATTAGGCCGTCAACGAAAGAAATTCATTCGTCGATTTCCTTTAGCTGCAGTCCCCGTACCAAGCCCACAACAGAAGGCACCTCCACGGCAACCAGTACCAACATTCCACATCAACCGGCAACCGCAATCAACACCGCCGCCACCCCGCCTGCCAATTTATCAAAACTTTCAGCAAGAGTTACAACAACTCCAGGATCTACCGTATGCGGTCAATAACGACCACCAAATAGCGCAAGGCTTTCCGCAACATGGCCAACCTTACAACCACATACAGCAGGCATATAACAACTATCAGATACCCGCACCCAAAGGCTACGAGATGTATCATAAAAAAGTGATACAAAAACCTGTCAATACGTACCAAACACCCAAACTCACAACCGAATTTGTACCGACGCGTATGTACGCACAGGTGCGACATATCGAGCACGAATCCCATATGCCCATTAATATTTCCGAACCAAGACTACGACAAATATCTAAAGATGCGCGCATTCATACTGTATACACGGAAGAAGGATACGAAGACGGCGCCTATGATCATGCCGGCGAAGAAAAACACGCGGAGGAGGATGAAGCGCGAGAAGAGCATATTGGACGTGAACGACGTTCAATTGATAACTTCGATTCGATGCTTCAAGTGGATACGGATTTTATTGGAC
This sequence comes from Anaulacaspis nigra, assembly GCA_030264675.1. Classification (NCBI taxonomy): domain Eukaryota; kingdom Metazoa; phylum Arthropoda; class Insecta; order Coleoptera; family Staphylinidae; genus Anaulacaspis; species Anaulacaspis nigra. The sequence continues at coordinate 7,079 of JARJDV010001433.1, read as the reverse complement.
AGCTCAAGTATGCCCAAGGAGAGCCACCTCCGATTGCCAGCGTAAAATATCCCTACTATAACAATGCCTACATTAACCCGAACTCACCCTTACGATACGCACAGCACCCCAATGATATACCAAACAAACAAGCGGGCAACCTAGCATTCTACGAAGATCGCGAAGCGCGCGTACATTGCGACGAGGTTGTTCCTGTAAATCCGATCCCCGAGGAACTAGATGCCGGCGGGGAGAATGCTCCTGTTAAACCATATGTCCCAAAGACACCGCGTCTGGGTAAACTTGGTAATCAAATTGAATGCTTCCGTGTTCGATATTTTGGAGGCGAAGATCCACTCGATAACCCAATCTTCAAGGAGAGTCTTGTCGCTGCCCCAGTTTCGATGTTGATTCAAACACCACTCTTACACGAAGTTGAGAGCAAGCTAAGTGATGCGGCTCGTCTTGGAAAAAGTCTTGCGCCCACACTTCATTCACAGAGTAATCAGCGAAATAATCAGCAAAAAGAACAAGCATGGGATGCTAGTGCGCAAACTGTAGTTCGACAAAATGAATCTAAGGACAATCAGACTATTCTAATCGTATCAACAACAACATCACCGCCAGCATCAGCAAAAGCACTACCGGAAGCAGAAGCACTTAGAATGCGGCGTATATATAGAAGACCGCCACGGCCACATCACAATGTTATGTTACATCAAAATAGATATGTTTCTAGGCCTGCATACAAACCGCTCGACCATCTTGGCACACCACCTCCACTTCACAATACGCTTAGCGAAGTGTATTACAAGGACCAAATCAAGCCAAGCGAGCAGCTAAATGTTTTCGCTGATGTTATCAATCACATTCAAAATATGACTCGCAACGATGCGTACGCTGCAGGCAGCGATATGCACGTAGACAACACACGACCTGTTCAAAATCCTCCATCTGCTATGTCAATTCGAAGTAAGAATAATAATAATAATAGCATGGGTGGTAGGGACGTTAACAAGGTGCAGCGAAAAAAGCGTAAACGCAAGCACCCAGTAATGAAATCAACCCAAGAACTGTACAATGAATTTATGCGACGGAGCAAAAAACATCCAGCGCGACTCTACGAGCATGTTAACCATGCTTTGCCTAATGATACTCGAATGGGTATGATACATATGCCCGCAGAACCACCGAGTGGTTTAGGTGACACTCAGCAGACGTACTATTCAACCATTGAAATACCTGTTAACAAATTTTTGGTGCCTGGAATGAAACCCCCCTTGGCCGTGGAAAAACCATTTATCTATGCAGATTTTCAAGCGGACAATATGCTTAAACGACGTAATTGGTTGAACAATCATAGACTAGTGCGACGTAAGCGTGCTAATAGAAAGTATGAGCAGATTCGTCGTCAGCCTGTGACTAGAGTAGAAGAGGTGGACGAACCTGATGAACCGGAGGACGATTATGTACCGCATCGACATAAAAACTATCATTATGATCCGGATACTGGCCGTATTGTGTACGATGAGAAACCAGCTAACCCTTCAGAAATGAGTGTTGAAGAAATGATAAACGGATACTTTGAAGAAATGGAACAAGAAACCGAACATCACGAAGATACAACCACAACCACGACGACGACTCCGAGACCTCATCGTACCGTGTATCACGATGACGTTCTCAATAAGGCAAATGGAGAAACGTTAGTCGACTTTATCACTAAATTAAAAACGCATCCATCCTATAAACCAATCGCGGATCCAGAACCAATCAAAGAGGGCGTTGCGCCATCACCAACGACTGTTAGACCAAAGTCAACTACGCCGCCAATGTTTCTCAAGTTGTTAGAAAAATTGCACAACAATAAAGGCTATATCAAGATTGAAGATGAAGCTGTTAAGAAGAAGAAAACAACAATGACTGAAGAGCACCAAGAACAAGCAATGAAAGAGAGCATAGTGGAAGAAGAAGCAGAAGAAGATGAGGAAGAACTACCAAAAAATGTACGCAATTCACCCGGAGGTCAATTTGTTCCTGAGTCTGCAAAGCTTCAAATCTTTGATATCACTGAATATCTGCCGAAAGTGAAAACATACACTCCACGAACCTCAATCGATTATTCAAAATACAAGAACATTGAACGACCACCGTCAAGACATAATTACAGCAGTCGATATAATGAAGAAAAGATCGAAGAAGCACCTGCAAGACCTATAGCGGCAGCAACAGATATTCCTCAGGCTGCCAAGTATCAAACGACGCCACCACGCTACCGACGTCCGCTCCTCGACAACGAAGAGATCGTGGAAGTGGTCGAGAAGACAGATCCAGCCGAAGTCGAAGCGATTGTTGAAGAAATTGCTGATATGATCGCCGCCACATCGATGACAACCACAACCACGACAACTACATTAAATAAATTAATGCAAGAGCCAAAGATACGCGTGCGACAACGTAATAGAACCACGAGGCGACCCACACGTACCACGATGCGGACGGTAACCACCAGCACCCAAAAAGATGAGTCCACTCAGTCCGTTCATACAGGAGCCACGCATCGACCAGCATCCCGTGTGTACCCACGTCACAACCGACCCCGAGTGCGTCTTCGTTCAACAACCAGCACCTCCACTTCAACTCCATACGAGGACGACGATGACCCAAAGGAGGGTGCGGAATCACGTGTACCAACGAACCATAAGCGTTCCTACACACCGCTGACAATTTCCAAGCTTATGGATGACGACTCCATCATGCTCATGCAGCGGCGACCTCGGCTTGTTACATCCGAAATAATTAGCTTCAGTCGTTCGACGTACGCACGGCGCCAACGCAATCCTGTCAAGAACGCTCACTTATCCGCACCGTTATGATGAGTAGTATATTTGTGTTATTTAGTCTGTACATCTTCCGTCTTGTTATGTTGTTGTATATAAATAAATCTAATTAGTAATTTACTCTTGTTTCAGTGTCTCTCAGTTTCCTTCTTGTTCTAATGGTCTTGAACCACTCATTGTTGTAATTTATATTTTTGCAGTGAAAAGCAGAATGATTGTCTTCACGCGTAATTTGCGCATCTTTGAGGATAATGCGGATGTCATTTCGACCCTATCTTCTGATGAACAACTGGATACCATGGCTCAGTGGTTGGGTGCAATCCTAAATAAGCCAGGTGAGTGAGATACGGACACAGCGCGACAACTATGTATATTTTACAAATGTTTCATGTTGCAATATGTCTATGTGCACCTATCAAACAAGCCCTTAATTCATATTTAATTCTGCGGAACTCGAGCGGGAAGTCCATGTGTACGAGTACGTCGTAGGTATGTTCATTTACGAATGCAAGCAACTGATTTATTATTTACAGCAAACGCCTATCAGATAGTCAACGATAATATGTTTACTTTTTATACAAGTGCTTGATTAATGCAGTAGCTCTCAACAAAAATGCGGCACTCTGCTGTTCCAGAAAATGTGTACGCGTTGATCGGCGGCGTACTTACTTTCACGCTCCTGTTGCTTGCGGGCGTGATTGTGCTTTGCCGCCGCTGGCGCTCGAACCGGGCGGCAAGAGTCGACAAGGCGGCGAGCATATTGGTGTATCCTTCGCAGCAGGGCGTTCAGGTGCCGCATTTCTTGTAAGCCTTGTTTAATCGCCGCTTGCATTAGCGAGAATCATCCAGTAAACAATGCGACGCTCTTCACAGGACGAAGGAGATCCATTTCAGCTTGCCGCCGCTGCGCAGCTCATCACTCGGAGATCTCAACGGGAATGAGGGCGATTTGGACGTAGACGACGTTGAGCATGGATGTCTTATTCCAACGCGAGCGCCGCATTCCAACCAGCGTTCGCATTCGTTCAGTGAGTGTAATCGGAATTAATATTTTATACACATCCTCTCTAGAGTCCTGGACTGTGCTTTGGTATTTCATTGCACATATTTTTTTCAGAAATACAACGCAACCACGTTAATATAAATAAACGAGAATCATCGGGTTGTCCTTGCAAGATATAAAGGGATTATGTTTTTTGCGAGGCTTTTCAGTAGGAATGAAAAATAACTGTTTGTTTAGTTACCGACTCGATGAACTGCATTCTCGTCTGTCACCATGCGTGGGTTTCGTGTTCCGGGAAATATTTGCCCAAGCTGTTTTCACGTTTGTCGTGTTTGCTATTGTGCGTTTAATATTTCAATGCTTTGTTCACAACATTTTCCACCTTTAGCACACCCAAGCAATTGAATGTGTACTGGCATCGAATCGCTTTTGTTGGAGTGACATTGCAACCAAGAATAGAAATATTCCCGGTTTTGCATATATTATTCATTCTTTCACGAATCAATAAACATATCTACAGGCTGCTATGGATTAGGTGTGATTGAACCAGCCTTTTATCGTAATGGACTCGACCTGGACAATATCCATTGGCCAGAAGGACATATCGGGCGCATATGGTTTTCTTTGCGCTACGAACCTTCAACGGAGAAATTGCTTGTCTCGCTACTTAAAGCAAAAAATCTGCCATCACGCACCCTTGGCACGGTTAACAGCTGCGATCCGTATGTGAGGTGCGTTAATAATTTATTCCTGTATTCATAACACCCAACGAAATCGTCGATTCGTTGCAGGCTTCAATTGATACCGGACGAACGTCGCTTTTTGCAGTCGAAACAGAAAAAGAAGACATGCAATCCATATTTTGATGAAACGCTCATTTTTCATGTAAGCAGTCAATGCGGTTTAGCGGCGGCGGCTAATAAACGGTGACCTTTGATTAGGTGTCTCCAAAGGATATGTCAGATCATTACTTGAAGCTGACACTGATGGATGCCGGATGGTCCAAGCGGCGCGCTGAAATCGGCCACGTTACGTATGCGCTTAAGGATCTGGAGATCGGCGATGGCAATGAACAGCAACTTTTCAAGCTTGATCTGGAAAAAGTAATACTCGTACTGCAAGTACGATAAACCGTATATTAACACTTTACAGGAGATCAATGCAGAACTGATGGCTGATGTGGGAGAGCTCCTCATCTCGCTCGTGTACAATGAGAACTTGTGTCGTCTAACTGCAACTGTTATCGAAGGTCGTCGACTTAAGGTATTGACAAATGACGCATTGTGGTGCTTTATTACGTACTTTTCACCACCCTCATCAATAATACATTCATATTTGGAAGATTGCTAGATTTGGATTGATTGCTCCAGTATAATTAAATTTAGCTTACGTAAACTACGGTAAAATTCATAAGATACTTAGTATTATCGAAAGATAATAAAGTAGAGTTGTTCTTATGCTTTACATGAGGAGCCATCCAAGTGCAACACCCAATAGAAAGACGAATACGTAGAGCAGCCACGAAACGTTGAAGCTGCGCCGTTTGCGCATCAATTGTACAACCAACGCCAATTTTGTCGGTGTATACGGCGGGTAACGCACACGTTCCACCTGGTCGATGAGGAAATTAAGCCGCTTCTTGAGCACGCTTTTCTCATGCGTGAACGCATCAAATGTACGCTTGCCGTGGTAGGCGCCCATGCCGCTCATACCCACGCCGCCGAATGGCAAACTCTCGGCAGCAATGTGCATCAAGACGTCGTTAACAGTTGCACCACCGGACGTTGTTTGCGTGAGCATTCCTTCCACGACTTTGTTGTCTTTTGCGAATACATACAATGCTAATGGTTTTTCTCGTGCACGAATAAAAGCAATCGCTTCGAGCATATTGGCAACTGTAACAAATGGCAGAATGGGGCCGTTGGTTTCGTCATGTAGCAGCGCGTCGTTAGGGGTAACTTCTGTGACAATTGTCAGTTGCATAAATAGTTTCTTCTTGTCCGCGCCGCCTCCGTATGCAATGTTTTTACCCTTTAAAGTTTCGATGAGCTGGTCAAAATGCTCAACAGAAATGATGCGTCCATAATCCGGGGATTTTTGCGCATTGCCGCCGTAAAATTCCTCCATTATGCGCGGTACAGCTTGCAACATCCGCTTCATTACCGCCTTGGTGCAGAGAACGTACCCGGGACCGATGCAAGTTTGACCGGCATTAACACATTTACCCCAAAGGATGCGCCGTGTGCTTATTTTCACGTCGGCCGATTCATCCACGTATACAGGATTCTTACCGCCGACGACATACGTACCCGGTGTTAGGGATTTAGCCGCGTTTGCGTGCAATACCTTTGCCGTTTCCAAGGCTCCCGTAAAGAAAACGTAGTCAAAGCGTAGATGACAATGCGTACGATCTGTAGGTTCCAGGACGAAATAGGACATGCGGTCCAAGTAGGCCGGTAGTGTCTCCATGAGAAAACGACTTGTGTGCGTTGTTTCGGCAGGTGGCTGTAACACGACGCAGTTACCTGCGGCAATGGCGCTTGCTAGTGGCAGAAGAGTGCTTTGCAGAGGGTAGTTCCACGCTCCGACGATGAGTACTACGCCATAGGAGTCATGATAAATTTGCGGATTCGCAAAGAAATCCATCATACGCTTATACGCATTGACCGGTTGAATCCAGGATTCAAAGTTGGCGCGTACATAGCGTAGATCGTTGCGGATGAATTCGATCTCGAAAAGCAGCGTCTCCATTTTGGGTTTGCCGAGGTCGAGTTGCAGCGCCTCCAACATAGCCGCCTCCTGCTCGGCGTACATTAACGCCAGCTGCTTCAGCTGCCGGCGGCGGTACACCAACGCATTTGTGCGCCCTATTTCGTAGGTTTGACGTGCCTGGTGCACCGCGTCTGCAGCTGATGCGATTGTTTTCTTATCTTTTGCACCATTAACGAGGCGTGGCACTTCGACGATGAAGTTATCGTCGATGATGCGCGCACCACTGCAGTCTGCACTCTTCGACATGCTGATTGTTAGTAAGAACGACGCGTTGCCGCCTCACCATCTTTAGTGCCCCACCGGCAATTAGCAACGCGTTCGCCTTGAAACAGATTTAATTGAATTTATTACATCCAACTTTTTGTGCGTGTCGATGCGCGCGATCAAAATGCGCGTTTTTTCGCCTGTTTGTTTGTTTGTTTAACAAACGTCGCACAGTGGTTCGTTTTCTACCTGCGGAGTGCCAAACGACCTTTTTATAGATT